>JAJJWW010005638.1:0-50066 GCA_023531295.1 Papaver armeniacum | reverse complement strand
TGGGTTTTGGTAAGAATCTCCAGTGGTAGTTGTATCCATACCTATTTTGAAACACTTGTCACTTATTTGTAGAAAGTTAATCCACAAAATCTAACAAAATAAATAAAATAAAAACAAATAGTGATGACGTGGGTATGGATGAGAGTCTCTAAAAACCCATATGGTGGGTTTGTTTGCAGAAATCACCGTTTCCAGGAATTTATAATCCCATGGGATTACAAATTCTGGGAATCATGTAAATTCCTTGTGTGTTTGGTAACTCAATATAAATTCCTATGATTTATAAAGTTTTCTTGTATTAAAGTCTTTGTACCGTTTGGCATACACTCAAATCATAAAAATTGCATATATATGGGATTTAGAGTTAAAAAAAAGTGGGTCCATAAATTCCTTGATAAGTTTCCCAGCAAATCTTAGGGGGGAGGGGTCGGACTCCATATGGGGGATTTGCTGGAAAACTGAATCCCGTAGGAAACGTGATTCCAAGGATTCGGGAAACCAAACATACAAAGGTGTTTATGGGTAAAAATCGTTTCTGCCGATTTCGGTAAATGCGGTAGGTGAGTGAGAAACTGGTTCAAACCCTAAACAAATGTGCTGCACGTGAGCACTTTATAGATTCGAGAGATCAATCTGTACAAGTCCGGCCTAAACCAAGAAATGGCCGTTCCAGACTTGCTTCGGTCACAAAGTGGAGGAGAAGGGTTGATTTGGGGAGGAAGCAAAGAAAGGTGTTGAGGAGAGTAGTATCTCGACTTGTATCGAGAAAGTGAAAGCTTAGGAAGCTTGCAAGAGATGGAAGCTTTTGGGAGAGCTTGCAAAGTTGCCTTTTCCGAGAGTGTAGTATTTTTCTCCCGGCCGAGACTTGTCGTCCGTGGAAATAGGTAAGACCTATTTATACAAGTCGAGATTGAAACGTGACCGGGCCTCATGAAGGAAGAGAGTAAAGGGTGAAATAATGGGAGGAGGTGGTAACCAGCATGGTTTAATGGGTGAAACGTTTTCACCATTATTTCCTCTTTTATTTGACCACTTTATTCCTATTCACGCTTTCTTAATGTGAGCGTAGTGTACGCCGCATCTTTGTGACCGCCAAACCAAAACCCTAAAGAAGCATCCCCCAGTTTGTGTTGATGTCTCGAGTGTTGGTTGCATCTTGCGTGCAAGTGGTGTTGCTAGGGACGCATGTGGCATGTGCGGAATGCCTTCGTTGCGAGTTGCACCTCGGCGTAAGTGGTAATGCCGAGTTGCTAGTGGCGTGTGTGGCATGTGCGGGAATGCCTTGGTGGTAGGTTGCACGGTTTGCAAGTTAGGCTACCACTGTTTATGTTTGGCATGTGCCAATGGAACGTCTGCGGCCATGTTGACCCGTTCCAAGTCTTGCAAGCCTAGGGCGCTATATTTGGCGTGTGCCAATGGCATAACGACTTGGAATATGGCTTGCGGTACGTGTTGGCATGTTCCAATGGCACGTACGTCCATGTTGACCTAGTTGCAAGTCTTGCAAGCCTAGGGCGCTATATTTGGCGTGTGCCAATGGCATAGCGACTTGGAATATGGCTTGCGGTGCGTGTTGGCATGTGCCATTGGCACGTGCGGCCATGTTGACCTAGTTGCAAGTCTTGCAAGCCTAGGGCGCTATATTTGGCGTGTGCCAATGTCATAGCGACTTGGAATATGGCTTGCGGTGCGTGTTGGCATGTGCCAATGGCACGTGCGGCCATGTTGACCTGGTTACCCAAGTCTTGCAAGCCTAGGGTGCTATATTTGGCGTGTGCCAATGGCATAGCGACTTGAATATGGCTTGCGGTACGTGTTGGCATGGTGCGCGATATGCGGCTTGGTTTGGCATTGTTGCCATGGTGCGCGATATGCGGCTTGGTTTTAGCATTCTTTGCCATGGTGCGCGAGGCGGCTTGGTTTTGGAATTAGGGTTACGTGTCGAAAACCCTAACTGCATTTTGAAAAAAAATACCCCTATTAATTGTTTACACACGAGTTAAATGCTCTTAGTTAATGTGTTGCGGGTAACACTAGGTCATGGGATTTTACGATTTTACCCCTTGTCTAAAAACCACCATCAACATTAAGTCCCCCGCTTAGCTCGGAATGTGGGCTTTGTTGCGAGGTAAGCATAAGATGGTGACAAACTGTTAACAACAAACCGTAAAGAGAATTGAGGGAGGCTTGCCTGACCTTCTATAAATAGGATTTGGAATCCTTGCTTCTGGTAGTTTTGCACAAATCGGGAGGCTGGCACAATTTGTGGGGCCAGTGCAGCTTGGGCGACGTTGGGAAGTTGGCATGAGTTGGGAAGCTGAGTGTGCTAGTTGGTGGGACCGGCACAAAGTGTGGAAGTCTTGCGTGCTTGCAGGCGTGACTTGTGCGACCATTGGGAGGTCGGCGCAATTGGTGGGGCCGGTGCAACTTGGAAACCGTGCTTGCAGGCGTGACTTATGTAAATAAAGAGGGAGTAGGCGTTTCTCCAGACATCAAAGTTTCCTTATTTTGCTTTCCTTCACGTGCGGCTTCAATTAGGGCATTGTTCATGCTTAAATCTGAAAGCGTTATGTCCCTCATTGCTTCCTTTCCCTTTTAAAATCCCGTATTTATACCCAATGCAACCGCATCATATTCCTTGTTTGAGAAAAAATTCTTCTTGTTGGATTTCTCTCTTTGTCATGTCACGCAACTTCGAGTCATCTTCTAACCAGTCAGTTTCTCCGGATGAGGGCGCGAGGTCTGATTCTTGCATGAGCATCCCAACAAATGTTATTCGGGTTAAGAAAATCATACCGGTATGTTTTCTTCCTCTTTGGCGGACTGACACACACTTTAACGCTTGTTGTGTAAGTGGGGAAATTTCCTTTTGTGCAGAGATATCCTGTTGGAGCATGCGTCACTGTTATCGACGAGGATGACCTAATTGTTCCCCTTCCTTCAAGTCCGAGCTTGTCGACTGCTGCAGATTTGGAGAATGCTGATTTAGGGCTATCTTGCCATGAATACCCTTCTGCAGGTTTATCGTTTGGGACTCGTATGAGGTGTCTCTCCTCCAATTATCGGAATGTTGGTGGTTTCTTGGTGCGGAAAGAATTCGTAGCCCTTTATACGAGGATATGGAAGACGTACGGCCATATTGCTACCAGGAGCGTGGTGAAGTGTCTTGTTCGTCCGCTTTGGTTTCCGTAGTGAACCTGTCTTTTGCCAATGATTCTTGAGATGGAGAATGTGCCCATTCATGCTTTGTTGTGGAGTCGCCCATTCAAAAGTGGGAGAACATGGTGTCTACACTCGCGAATCTTTGGAATTTAACGTTAGCACTGGTTGCTGCACCGCCTCGGTATTGTGAAGGTCGACAGTACTGGTATTCTTGCTTTGGTGTGATTCCTGCCACAAAAGCCATCTTTGGAAGAGGAGGAAATTTTGGCCCTGGAGTCTCGGAGGATTGAAGAGTTAACTCAAGATTTAAAGAGTAGGACTGAAATATATCATGGTCGATTGAAGATGATATTTTGTAGGGATTATAATTTGCTAGATGGGCTTTTCTGATTTGTATTATGAGATTAAAAAGCTCCTCTTTCTCTCTTTTTTTTTTTGAAGAAATAAAGAGATTCTCAGTAACTGTTGGATTGTATTGAAATTCAATAACGGTAAGAAAGTAAAAGCGAGAGAGTGCCTCGGTTGTTCACACTTTTGATGTAGCATGTTGCGGGGAAATGATTAGGCGTAGTACGCCTTAAGCCACTTTCCGTTTATGACCGCCTCTAGCTTTCCCCATCTTCTTTGATAATCTTGTAGTAACCACTGTTATATGCCTTAGTGATTATGTATGGCCCTTCCCATTTGGGAGAAAACTTCGGTGTCGATGCACCTGGCTGGATGTGTTTGGCGGTTTTTAGCACTGAGATCTCCTTCCTTGAAAACCACGGGTTTTACATGGTCTGTTATGTACGCCCGGAAATCCTATTTCTGTATGCTTGTGCATGTTCCTCTGCCGGGGATCTTCGGAGTCCAGAGTGTCTAGTTCCGTACCTTCGGCATTGAGTGATTCGCTTCATTCCACCGGGGTCCGCTTGCGCGGCAATTAAGTGACGGGATCTTGATTTCGCGGGGAAGATCGCGTGCACTGCCGTAGACGGGGAATAAGGAGACATGCCGGTGGAGCTTCTAGAGATGTTCTGCGCCCGAGTGCCATTGGCAATTGCTCGTGCCGTTCTCGGGATTGTCGTGTCTTGTCCGATTTGAGGATTCGGATCAAAGTCTTGTTGGTACTTTCGGCTTGCCCATTTCCCTAGGGATAATAGGCGGTAGAAAAGACTTGTTTGATTCCGTACCTTTCAAGCAGTTCCTGTACTTGCTTGTTAGCAAAAGGCGTGCCGTTGTCAGTGATGATGTGTTTAGGTACGCCAAAACGGCAGATGATGTGTTCCTTGATGAATGCCGCGATTGTGGCTCCAGTGGTTCCTTTCAGCGGGACAGCTTCGACCCACTTGGTAAAGTACTCGGTCGCGGTTATTATGTACTCATGCTGTTTTGAGGACGGTGGGTTGATCTTCCCAATGATGTCGAGTCCCCAGCTATAAAAGGGCCACGGGCTACTTATCGCGTGCAAGGGTGTTGGAGGCACGTGGATGAGGTTTCGTGACTCGGCATTCTCGGTATTTACGAACGAAGGTAGCCGCGTCGTCTTCCATGGTCGGCCAAAGTAGTACCTCTCGTGTATCTGCAGGAATAGTTTCGGTTTCCCTTGGTGTTCGCCTTCGTGCATTTCACTTAACATAACCGGGATTTACTCGTACCGCTTAAACACCTTAGTAGACTTCCCCCGAAACTCTTGCGATATAAAACCCCATCATGGAACACGAATCTTTTGGACTTCCTCGCCTTAGCTTGGACGCATCCTCTTTGTTAGTAGGAAGAATGCCGTCGCGAAGGAAAACCATGTACGGCTCCCGCTTGATCCCAGTGTGGACTGATGTTGAGGACTTCGTCGACATGGGGGCGCCCGGCGCTTTGGACACGCTTTACGAGTAGTCGTGACTGGGTTTCCATCTCCGGCCAATAGTATCCAAGTCGTTGTAAACGACGGTAGAGGGTTACTATTGATGTTATTCCACAGACTTCGGTATGAACATGTTCAAGTTGTTGTTGTGCTTCCTCTTTCCCGAGACACCTTGACAGAGATCTGTCTGGATTTCGATGATACGGACACCTTGAAGCATAAAGAAATTCCGCAAAGTCTTGAGGTCGACCTTCCCTTGGAAAAGCGAGTTGTTGAGTTCTTGAATGATAGGAGTTCTCCAGTCATCGTCTTCGGCTTTCTCAGGTTGTGAGAGCCATGTTGAAGCTATGGTTCGCCGTTTCTTGTCGGGGTTTCCTCGGTTCCTTCAACGGTAGCTTTGAGGCTAGTGTAGCTAAGCGATCGGCATGCTTGTTCTTCTACGGCCGACATGTGTGATGGTTGCTTCTGTTGAAATAATTTAGTAGTTTTTGTGCTTGATACTTGTATGGCGCCGGTGTTAGTTCTTTCAATGCATAGATCCCGTTTACCTGGTTGATGAGTAATTTGGAATATGCTCTTATCTCCAAACGTGTGGCCCCGGCTTGCTTAGCTAGTGATAGTCCAACGAGGAAGGCTTCGTATTCAGCTGAGTTATTGGTGCACGGGAAGTCTAACTTGAAAGAGTGCGAGAAGACTTCTCCAGCAGGAGATACTATTACAACACCTGCTCCTCCAGGTATTAGTCTTTGGGGTGGAAGAGCCATCGAAGAATAGCAGCCATGTTTCTTCTTTGACTAAAAGATATCCGGAAGGTCTCCCGAGATCTTCTCGTAATTCGCGGTGTTTTCTCCGGAATGCTGCTAATGTGTCTCGCAACAGCTGTCCTTTTATGGCCCTTGGGGAGACGCACGTTATGTCGAACTCGATAAAGCTGCGGAGCCACTTAGCCGGCCTCCCTATCAAGGCGGGTTTCGAGAGGAGAAACTTTACAGGCCTCGATTTGGACACTAGCACTACCTTATTGGAGAGGAGGTAGTGTCCGAACTTCCGGATGGAATGAATCAGCCGTGCTAAACACGCCTTTTCCGCCTTGGGGTATCCGAGTTCGGTGTCCCTCAACGTTCGACCGAAATAGTATATGGGGTATTCCATTCCTTTGTCGTCCTCTTGCGCGAGGAGAGCTCCGATGGCGAGATCGCTAAAGGTCAGTGTAGAGATATAGTGGTCTCCCTTGCATAGGAGGCTTCATGACGGTTGGGGAGGACGGTATTTGCTGGATCTTCTGGTACGCTTTTTGCTGAGACGTAGTCCATGTGAAGTTCGCTCCTTTTTTTAGCAGAGGAGTAAACGTAGTGGTGAGCTGTGCCAGCCCCGGTATGAAGCGACGAATGTAGTTTACTTTGCCCATGAAACTCTGGAGCTCCCTCACGGTTCGTGGTGGCGGCATCGTGAGGATAGCTTGCGTTTTGACCGGATCAACTTTTATTCCTGGCTGTTACTTGGAATCCCAAGAATTTTCCCCGAAGAGACACCAAAGGCGCATTTCAAAGGATTCATCTTCAACTTGTATTCGCGGCATCTTTCGAATACTTGTCGCAGTGTTCGGATGATCTGCTCGAGTCTTCGATTTAACCACCACATCATCTACATAATCTTCGACTTGCTTGTGCATCATATCGTGGAAGATGGTAGTCATGGCGCGTTGGTAAGTGGCGCCAGCGTTCTTCAGACCGAAAGGCATTACGGTGTAATAGAAGTTTCCAAGAGGGGTTCGAAAAGCAGTCTTACTTGCGTCGTGCTCATACATGTTTATCCGGTTGTAACCGCTATATCCATCCATGAAAGAGAACATACCATGTCCACCGGTAGCGTCTACCAAGCATGTCGATGTTAGGTAGCGGGAAATCGTCTTTAGGGCGGACTTGTTCGGATCTCTAAAATCGACACAACATCCGATCGACCATTCTTCTTTTTAACGGAACGATATTGGCTAACCAAGTAGGATGGTGAATAGGTTTGACAAAACCAGCGGCTAGTAATTTACGGACCTCCGCCTTGATTTGTTCTTCTACGTCGTGTCTCGAATTGTCTTGGAGGTCGCTTGACCGGTTTGGATCCGGGTATCACATGCAGATGGTGGGTGACCGTTTTCCATCCAAGCCAAGCATTTCTTCATAAGTCCATGCGAAGACGTCCCGGTATTCTTTGAGTAGGTCGACTAGCTTTGAGCGTTCCGCAGGATGTAGAGTCGAACTGATCGGAATGGGTCGCGGAAATTCCTCATTCCCTATATTGACGTTTCGAGTTCGTCGGTGGTTAAGTCGGTCTCATCTTGTAGCTTCGAGGGGCGTCCGGAACTTCCTCCCGGTTATTGTGAAGACATTCCTTCGGGGCGGAGAGACCGGGCCATGGTCTCCCCGCTAATTGCTAACAATGGTGATAATGTGTGAGCTTTCCCTTTTTGCTTCGTCTTGCGATAAGGGTGTACTCTCGCTTGGTGCGGGCACGGGTTGCGCCCGGTGGCAAGAGATCGGCGAGTCTTCCTTCGAGGAAGTGGTGGAAGGACGGTCTCCTCTGCGGGGGTATCTCCAGTTGTCGCTATCTCCGAGAGATGTCCACTTTGGTAGCGTAAAACTGTGAATCTTGGTCGCCACGCCTTTTGCACCCTCCTTCGGCCCACGTGCTTCTACGTAGTAGACCGGGTGCATAGGGAGACAGTGACGCTGGGATGCGAACGACTTCTCCGTTCAATACTTGGGTTTCGTGCATTGGTGGTATGTTGAAGGGACGATTTTGAGATTGTGCAGCCACGGCCTTCCCGAATCATGTGGTAGTCTGGTTCTTTTTCAATTACTTGAACTTCACGCTTGATTGGATTGGCCCTACGCCGGCTCCAAGTTGATGTAGCCGTATGTGCTAGTTTGGTTGCCCTCGAAATCCGTCATCGTAGTGGGTTGTCGTACGATCTCATTAGGTCGCACCTTGGCAGCTTTGAGTGTATTGAGAGTGATGACATTGGAAGATGCACCCGTGTCAATGAGCGCTCTTCGAAACTCTATGTTCTTGACGAGAGCCGTAACATGCAAGGCCCGGTTGTGACCGTCTTCTGCCATCATGTCGTCGTCGGTGAAAACAATATTGTTGGCGGATCTTCCGGGGATCCTTGGAGTCCCCGTGGGTGCAGGAACTAGTGATGCGTTTAGTGCTATTCGGTTGATAGCGAGAGAATGTTTTTATCCGCTGGTCCTTGGAGAGGTGCAGCAATTCACATAAGTTTTCTACCAACATGGTCGCCTCTGGTCCGCCGGCTTCCGATCGGTGACGAAACCGTTGATTTGAGAATGCTCATTCGGGATGTTAGTCCCCCGCTCTTGATCTCCGGGGAAAATGAATCACTTAGCCCCATGTTAAATTGATGAGGAAGTCGAGTATCTTTGTTAATCGCATCCTTCATTAGGTCCATGTTTTTGGCGTGGATCTCCTGAGCACGCATCAGGTCAACCAATCTTGGGACCTCTTCATTGGCGGTATTGCTTCCAGAAATTGAGGAGTTATCATGACTTTGAGCGGGATCAATGTTTGTGGAGATCGCCTGATAGCCGACCATGTTTGCGTGAAAATTTGAGGATGGAAGCTAGAATTTGATATTGTAACCGAAAGATCAATCCTCCCACTGTGGTCGCCAATTGTTTATGGGTAAAAACCGTTTCTGCCGATTTCGGTAAATGCGGTAGGTGAGTGAGAAACTGGTTCAAACCCTAAACAAATGTGCTGCACGTGAGCACTTTATAGATTCGAGAGATCAATCCGTACAAGTCCGGCCTAAACCAAGAAATGGCCGTTCGGACTTACTTCGGTCACAAAGTGGAGGAGAAGGGTTGATTTGGGGAGGGAAGCAAAGAAAGGTGTTGAGGAGAGTAGTATCTTGACTTGTATCGAAAGTGAAAGCTTAGGAAGCTTGCAAGAGATGGAAGCTTTTGGGAGAGCTTGCAAAGTTGCCTTTTATGAGAGTGTAGTATTTTTCTCCTGGCCGAGACTTGTCGTCTGGTGGAAATAGGTAAGACCTATTTATACAAGTCGAGATTGAAACGTACCCTGGCCTCATGAAGGAAGAGAGTAAAGGGTGAAATAATGGGAGGAGGTGGTAACCGCATGGTTTAATGGGTGAAAACGTTTTTCACCATTATTTCCTCTTTTATTTGACCGCTTTATTCCTATTCACGCTTTCTTAATGTGAGCGTAGTGTACGCTGCATGCTGTGACCGCCAAACCAAAACCCTAAAGAAGCATCCCCCAGTTTTTGTTGATGTCTCGAGTGTTGGTTGCATCTTGCGTGCAAGTGGTGCTGCTAGGGACGCATGTGGCATGTGCCAATGGCATGTGCGGAATGCCTTCGTTGCGAGTTGCAGCTCGAGCGTAAGTGGTAATGCCAGAGTTGCTAGTGGCGTGTGTGGCATGTGCCAACGGCATGTGCGGAATGCCTTGGTGGTAGGTTGCACGGTTTGCAAGTTAGGCTACCAAAATGTTTATGTTTGGCATGTGCCAATGGCACGTCACGGCCATGTTGACCTAGTTGCAAGTCTTGCAAGCCTAGGGCGCTATATTTGGCGTGTGCAAATGGCATAGCGACTTGGAATATGGCTTAGCGTGTTGGCATGTGCCAATGGCACGTACGGCCATGTTGACCTAGTTGCAAGTCTTGCAAGCATAGGGCGCTATATTTGGCGTGTGCCAATGGCATGGCGACTTGGAATATGGCTTGCGGTACGTGTTGGCATGTGCCAATGGCACGTACGGCCATGTTGACCTAGTTGCAAGTCTTGCAAGCCTAGGGCGCTATATTTGGCGTGTGCCAATGGCATAGCGACTTGGAATATGGCTTGCGATACGTTTTGGCATGTGCCAATGGCACGTACGGCCATGTTGACCTAGTTGCAAGTCTTGCAAGCCTAGGGCGCTATATTTGGCGTGTGCCAATGGCATAGCGACTTGGAATATGGCTTGCGGTACGTGTTGGCATGGTGCGCAGTATGCGGCTTGGTTTGGCATTGTTGCCATGGTGCGCAGTATGCGGCTTGGTTTGGCATTGCTGCCATGGTGCGCAGGGTGCGGCTTGGTTTTGGAATTAGGGTTATGTGTCGAAAACCCTAATCTGGTATTTTGAAAAAATACCCCTATTAATTGTTTACACCTGAGTTAAATGCTCTTAGTTAATGTGTTGCGGGTAACACTAGGTCATGGGATTTTACGATTTTACCCCTTGTCTAAAAACCACCATCAACAAAAGGGAAGCGTAATTCTACCAAATCCCCTGGCCCCATGAATTCCACCTTTAAAATTCTACATCCAAACCCACCAATACTCTCTTTCAAACTCAAACTTCCACGTCAGATTAAATTTTTAATATCCAACCACCACTGGAGGGGTTTTTTTTGTTGAGAGTTTCTAAAATCCTAGGTGGCTTCAATATTTTTAGAGACCCATATTCCATTGGAGATGCTCTTACTTACCTATTAATAAATGTAAGAAATTGCACACATATTTTTAATAAGAACCAAATATTAAATTACCAAAATAGATCAAATCTTCCATTTTCAATTTCTTATGTATTTAAAATTCATTTTATAATTAGAGCATCTCCAATGGAGTATGGTTTTTAAAAAATATTGATGCCACCTAGGATTTTAGAAACTCTCAACAAAACAAACCTCTCCAGTGGTGGTTGGATAATCAAAATTTAATATGACATGGAAGTTTGAGTTTGGAGTAGAGTATGAGTTTTTGGAGACTCACATCCATACCCACGTCATCAATTTGTTATTATTTTAATTAATTTTTTGTTGTAGGGCTTTAGCCCACGGATGTGCAGCCCAATATAGTAGCTAGGGTTCTATTCCTATTGTATATAAAGGACTATCTATGTAACACACAAAAGCTAATGAAGGAAATATCTTTCTCTTTGTGTCTCTTTCTCTTTCTCTATTATCTACTGCAAAACGTTATCAAGCACGAGCTCTTCCTGCTAATTTTTTTATTTATTTTTGATCATCAACTCAAGTGCGAATATGGTTTTTGGGTCGGTGCTTCAATTATTATTTTTTTAGTATTTAAATCAATCAAATCGTCAAAGAAAAAAGCTCAAATTTTGTTGGTTCCGTAATCAATCAATTGCACCACGCTGCTGTACATTTTCAGAAATCTCCATTGGTACTTCTATTTATTTATTAATTTTCTCTGCCAAAGATCTTCAAAGGTATAAGACTCCGAACCTTTATATTCGTCTGTTATGTTCATTGCCATGATTTTTTCTCTCTCTTTTATCAGTGGCTAATCATGAACTAAGGTTTAGATTTGTACGATGAAGTGTTTGATTGAACCAAACCATGATGTGGTCTATGAATTTTTCCCTTTTCCTGTTTTGATTGATAATATATATTTTTTTAATCATGATTTACACTACTTAATAAGAACTTGGTTGTCATGTTGGTATGCTGTTTGATTTTATGCTTGACCTGCTATTGATATTTTATACCGCTTGATTATTATTTATTTTTTCTGATCCAAGTGAAATCTAGATCTTGACTGATTTAAAAAAAATAATTAATAATATAATAATTTTTTGTTTTTAAATTTTTGGTACTACTTTTGTAACGTACGAAGCTTCCTTTAGTGCTATGTATAATAAATACTTTAATTGATTGATAGCATGTAAATGTCTGATCGATTTTGGAAAGAAATAATTAAAAAAAAAAAAACTGATTTTTTTTAATGCTATGTGTAACATATGCATGTGTATTTATTGCGCGTTTATTTACTTTAACTCCCTAAATTTCGGTTAATTAAGTTATAACACGTGATAGATCTTAATAAGCTAAAGATTACTATTTCTTTCCTAATCTTAATAAATATTTTCCTAATTTAGTTATCTAAATTGTGTCTAATAATAACTTTAACCATAATCCCGATTCTAGAGAGACAATAATTCTCCTAATTATCTTCCAAAATTTAAACAACTAATTCCTAGTATAGCAATTATAAAATTTAAGTAACTAATTTCATAATTGACAAAAGAGAATAATTATATCTAGCTAAATTTCCTAATCGTAACTCGTAAATCATGAAACACCACGATTAAGGAAGACAATTTCAATTGATAACAAATCAATCAGCAAACAATAATAAAAATACATGCAAAAGAGATATTAAAAATAAATAAAAATTCGTTTCTATCTATATATGCATGGATTGACCACTCCCAACACTACTCCATAATTCACGTTACCACTATCAATGTCAATTTTGTCTAACTAAATAAAAGAAAAAACAAACACCAAAATAATAAACTCCTAATTATGTAATTAATAAAAAAAAAACACCCAATAACATGAGGCTTAACCTCTCTAGTTTTATGCCCTTGTTAATTCCTTAATTAATACTAAGCATGCCTAATTAAGCCAATTATCCACCTTAATTAATGTCTAATATTTATTTAATGAAGACGAACCAATAACAATTGTCGAAATATTTTCATAAATACATAATAATGTTTGCCAAGAGAAAATCTAAATCAAAATAGTGAATATAATTATGATTGTTGATCATTAAGAGTTTTGGTTTTAGTGGTATTTTATTCTCTTGAATATGATATTGGTTATAGTTGAATGGTGTCTTTTGTTTAATTGGTTGTACCAACTCAATTCCAATGTATTTATTTGGGGTTTAGAAGTACTTGAGCACCATTATTGTGTACTTGATATTTTCTTTCCAAAATTGAAATGTTCCGTGGGATGCAATCCACCTGCTCGACTATTAAGAGTCGGTATTTTCAAAAGCTACGTTAGATAAAATCATATATGTTCCAAATTTTGTGGAAGAAGTCACAAAAGATGATATGAGTCGAAAATTTCCATTTCTCTACTTCATCCATGATACTAACGAACCAAGATATGTTGAAATATGACAACAAGAGAACTACTTTTAGTAATCTATTCAACCTAAAGTAAGGGGTTGACATGTGTTGTGAGATTCTCTTAGCTCGTTGAGATAGAGAAATTTCTCAAATTAAGCTAAATGTAGCAAAATTGAAAATGGAAAGAACCACAAGTAATGAGGGTTAGACGTCTGGACTCATATAAAGCATGTGAAAAGGGACATATGTATCATGAGACAAAGATGTACTTTTTCCTTCGGTAGTAATAATACCAATACACAAGTATCAACCGAGTATGGGATCAGCTAAAATGTAATTGTAGCTCCCATCATAAATGAAAGAGTTGGAAATGCACCTGGTCATAGGTATTGGTATATACAATGTAATGTGTGTATCATAGTAGCAACCAATTTTCACATCAACTTTAATGGAAATAAGAACTTTGCCGGGCCAATTGACTATGTTATTGAGTTGAACTAGATCCAATGCCTGCGCTTATGGAATGAAAAGTACATCATTCCCACGAGACATAAATTCTCTATAGCAATTAAGATATATCCGGATGAAAAATATATCATCCCCCCTGAAACGTAACATATATTTCACTCTAAAGTACTTGAGTTGAATCTCACTTTTGTTACTAATAAGGCCACAACACTTATTAAATATCTCAAGATTGAATGTCTAATAGATAGTGGTTTTCCTCCCACCAGCTTAAGGAATTTAAACTAGTTGTTGAACTATTTCCTTATAATATGACTACGAGGATTGGATCATCGAGCGCAACACTACTCAAAATTTGTTTTCAAGATAGAACAAAGACGTCACAAAATCTCGATATGTACCGAGAGATAATCACACCTTGTTAAATTCCAAGGAAACCCATGCAAATGGATATCATGTGGAACCTGACTGTGATGATAATGTAATTGATTGCATATTTTATAGTCCCTAATGTATTTGGAAGGAAACATACTTTAGAGAGACTAATGAGTCAATTTAGTGAAATGTAAATCACTATAGTATTAATTTGGATTATTGAATCCATACTGACTCCGACGATGAAATATTAGGAATTGACTCATACAGGCTTTGGGCATAACCATAAAGCAACTTTGGTTATGACATGATGATTGTTTTGAAAGAACTCGTACAAACATCACTTTATTTGAGTGAACGAAACGGAAAAATATTGACATAATGCGAAGTGACGACATATCTCACAATAAGTGTTTTCTAAAATACTAGATGCACCACCCCCTTCTCGTTATGCTTTTAAAGTAAGGAAGCACATCACTCATTTTACAAAGCCTATTGTAAAAAGGATTGAGACCATCCAAAGATGCAAATGGTAAACAACCTATATTACAAAGAAAACAAGGTGAAATTTTAAAAAAATATTCATGCGACGCGGACCATTAAAGTGACTTATGCTCTGGTGAATGTTTTGACATTTTGGAATAGTTATAGTTCCCAAGAAATTTGCGTCTAAAAACTCCTAGCACATATTACATAATGCAAAGTGCAAAGGCTCACCACCCTTGTTAATGCTAGAGAATTTACATCAAAAGGTCTTGATGAATATTGCATGTTTAATAGGATCAATATAGAACATCTTATACCCAATGGTCTCGCAGGGGCTACCATCAAAGGTTACATATGGTGTCTAAGGAATAGGTTATGCGTACTAACCTACCTTTTATTACTTTGGGGATATGCAATATTACGCGCATCTTTACTTAATTCGTTTTTAGACCCCAATATTAGTCAACCTTTTTTGCGTACCAGTTGGTAACTGTATTTAAGCCTGACATTCATGTTCATACGCATTTTTGGTTACACTATACATGTGCCATTACGATTCCACATCGTAAAAGCGAAACCTAGGGTTTCACGTGAAAAAAGCTCCGGTTTTTTCTCCTCCCCTTTTCTTTGGCGTTTCTTCACAAACTTGTGATTTTGCGCTTCTATGGCGCGCGAATCAATCAAACAATCCACCGATTATAGGTGAACGACGTGATAATCAACCTAGGAAAAACAATTGGAACCGTTCTAGATCAAAATCTAGAACTAGGCAAGTGTATGTGCCTAAGAACACGGCTGCAAACCCTAGTTCTTCCGAGAATGGGAAACAGCTTGAAGATGGAAACCGTGTTGCGTCTGAAGATGGAAATCGCGGCTCATATAAGGCCATATTGAAGAAACGAACTCATGTCTTATCTAAGATTGATGCTGATACTCTTTCTCATCCCCCTATTCGATCAGCAACAAGTAATGACGTTTTGATAAAAATCCCACGCGAAACTCATGCAAGAATCAAGGCTTGTTTGGAGGTTTAGCTTGGTCGGGCGTCTGATGTTTTTCAAAACCCTAAAATTTGAAGACGTTAAACGTGATTTAGTTTCTCAATGGAAGCTTACTGGTTCTGTGCAATTTATTCCATGGAAAAAGGGGTATTTTGTGATCAAACTTGACAATGAAGATGATCGAAAACGTGTTAGTTATGATGGTCCATGGAAGATTAAGGTGGAGAATGGATTTCAACAGCTTAAAATCTTTCCCGGACGCATATGTTCGACCACGAAAAGGATAAAATTACTAGGGTTCTTTGTTTGGGTGCGTTTTAAAGCACTTCCAATGGAGTTTTGGGATGAAGAAACAATTTTTCGATTGGCTAGAGGTCTTGGTAAACCAATCTCTGTTGATCCACGCACCTTGCGTCATGAATATGGTTATTTTGCTGCGTGTTTAATTGATATAGATTTTTCTCAACCTTTAGGAAGGATCCTCATTGATGGCGAAGAGAATGAAGAAATCTTTGTTCAAGAATATGAAATATTAAATAGGCCAAGCTTTTGTGATTACTGCAAATATGTTGGCCATAAGAAATCTGATTGCCGAGCAAAACAACTTGATGATTTAAAGGAGAAAGCTGAAGTGGAAACGGATCCTGAAATCCTTAAAATTCTTGAAGAAGCTATTGACGATCTTAGGAATTTCTAGAAGAAGGATAGGGTTCCTAAGGACAAAGAGAATGATGGTGATGATAATAACAAGGTTGCGGATCAATCAACCAAGCCTGGAGAAGTTGCTAAGAACAATCCATCAATCCTTGAGATTGCAACCGGGAAACATACCCATTTCCTGGAAAATAGTGTGCCGCAACCTACGTCCAACAATGTTGTTATTCAATCGAGAAGACAATGATGGTGCTTCATCTGAGAAGCACAATGATAGTGCATCATCAGACAAGCACAATGATGGCGTTCCAACCAGGAAGCACAATGATGGTGCTTCATCTGATAAACACAATGATGACGCTTCACTAGAGAAGCACAATGATGGCGCTAATGGTGCTTCATCCGAGAAGCACAATGATGGTGCTCCATCAGCTCCCAATTATGTCGATCTTTCTGTGGCCAATGATAGTGAGGAGGTTGCGGAGAATTTACATAGAGAAGGTGATGTAAATTTTGAGAATCAGGAGATGGAGGCTTTTGCGAACTATGAAGCCATGAAGGAAAAAGCTAGACAACTTGAGGTTGACGCTGAGGTTGCTCGGATTCAGAAAGAGATGGCCAAGACAAGGCTGGATAATTTGCGAATGAAGGCTATTGAATTGAAAAACAAAGTTACAACACCTACACAGGTTAATATCCACGTAAGTGATAATCATGTGGTTCAAGAGGCGGAAGCTGCTTCTCCAATATTAATTATTCCAACGCCTATTGATGATGATGATGCTAGTTTTAGTGCGGCTACTAAAACTTCAAGAAGATCTACTCCAGTGCAATCTTTAGAGAACATTTCGCTTTCTAATAGATTTGAAACTGGGAACGAAGATATTGAGGAATTAGATGTTGCAATTGATGAGGAGGCTGCTCCAATTCAACAATCTACCAATTCTAACATTGCCGAGGATGATGCAAATAATTTGGAGTTAATTGCTTTGAAAGAAAAGGAGGATCGCGAGAAGAATGAAGCTGAAAAGAAGAAACAGAAACCAAAAAATATAAAAAAGAAGAATGTCACCGTGGCTCCTGCTAGCCAACTTACTACTCGTGGTGGCAAAAATACTAGAAAGGGTTCGGCAAGCCCTATTAAAAACCGTGATAATTAATGCGAGTTTTCTATTGGAATGCTCAAGGCTTGGCTAAGGATGGTGCAAGAGCCAAGTTGGAAGAGCTATACCATTTGCACAAGCCTGATGTAATTTGTATTGCGGAACCACAAGTTTTTTGCAATATACGTTTTGTCAGGAAGATGAGATTACTTGATTTCAGTGAAGATTTTATTACCAATGAAGCTGGTGGAGAAAAAGGTAATATTTGGGTCTTGTGGAGAAATACTTTAGCTAGGCCGAATATCTTATCTTCTTCTAAACAAGCAATTACTCTAGATTTTGCTGGTGATTTAATCACGGCAGTTCATGCTTCTTATGATCCAGTGGCACGGCAAAGACTTTGGCGTCAATTAGGGTTGGGTTTCATATCTATTCCTTGGCTGGTGTTAGGGGATTTTAACTGTGTTCTGCGTTTGGATGAGAAGAAAGGTGGCAAACCGATAAAAGAAGTCTATATGAATGAATTTCGAAGTTGGATTTCTGACAATGGTTTGGTTGAAGCTGATGCTCTTGGAAAAAAATATTCTTGGTCGAATTGTAGGAGTGGTATTCATAGAATCGTTTCTAAGCATGATAGGGCGATTATCAATGATGCCTGGTGTGACAAATATCCTAACTGGAGGTGTAAGACATTGCCAAGGGTCTGCTCGGATCATTCTCCTTTATTTGGCTACGCCTTTGATAATCCAAGGCCGAAGAGGGTTCCTTTCCGAATTCAAAAAATGTGGTTTTCGCATCCCATTTTTTTGAGTTTTGTGGAGGAAAATTGGAAATTAAGGCTGGACGGTGCTCCTCCATTTGTTTTTACTTCTAAGTTGAGGAGATTGCGTGAAGCTTTGAAGATTTGGAATAGAACAATTTTTGGTAACGTGCAGTATCGTTTGAAACAAGCTGAACTAAGGCTTGAATCGGAGAATGATCTTCTTGATCAAAATCCGAGAAGCGAGTACCAATTTTTGAAGGTTGCGGATGCTAAGAAGGCTCTTTGAGGATGTGCGCATCGAATTGGCCACCATGCTTAAACAAAAATCGAGGAGTCTTGGTTGGAGGACGGAGATCAAAATACTCGTTTTTTTCACAACAAAGATCCGCATGAGGAGAAGTCACAACACTATTTCTCGAATTGAAGATTTCTACTAACTCTACTTTGATTTTGCAGATGATATAAAAACTACATTGTTGATCATTATCAAGCAAAGTTCAATGGTGGAGAGGTCAATATTGATCCGATTTTGTTTGAATATGCACATGAAAGTATTTCTACCGAGGAGAGTGCTTTTATGGATGCCATTCCATCTTTGGAGGAGGTAAAGGAGGTCAAGTTTTTGACTTGGGTGCGGATTCTGCTCCTGGCCCTGATGGCTTTACAGGTTCCTTTTATAGAACTTGTTGGAACATTATTTCTAGAGATATTTTTAATGCTATTGCAAATTGTTGGGCGATGCGAAAAATTCCAAATGGCATTAACTCTAGTTTTATTGTTCTCATTCCAAAGAATAATAAGTCTGATGCTATCAAAGATTATAGACCGATTGGTCTAAGCAACTTTTTCTTCAAGATCATTACAAAGATTTTGGCTACAAGGCTTGGATCGGTGCTTAATAAATTGATTGCTGAAGAGAAAGTTGCGTTTATGAAAGGAAGAAATATTCATGAAAATATAGCTTTGGCGTATGAGCTAATCAACGAGATCAATACTAAAAGAAACTTTGGGAATGTCGGCCTCAAATTGGATATTGCCCAAGCTTTTGATACGGTCAGTTGGGAATTCATTATGGAAGTCTTTAGACAATATGGCTTTTCCGAGAACTGGTGTAAGTGGCTTCTTAACATCCTTAATTCTGCCAGGATTTCTATTATGATAAATGGTTGTCCTGAAGGTTTTTTCAGTATCTCTAGGGGTTTGCGACAAGGTGATCATCTTTCACCCTTGATTTTTGTGCTTATTGAAGATGTTTTAAGTCGCAATCTTTCAAAATTATTTTCCAACCGAAGTATGGATCATATGGTGAGTAAGAAAGGTGTAGCTCCTACGCACCTTCTCTTTGCGGATGATATTCTTGTTTTCTGCAGAGGCAACTTGCATAGTTTGCAAAATTTGAAGAATATGCTTGGCATTTATCAACGTGCCTCTGGACAATACGTGAGTTATGCCAAAAGCAAGTTTTATTATGGAGGTGATAGAAAATCTCGTTCTATTGCTATTGCAAATTTTATGGGAATGGAAAGGGCTTTGTTCCCTGATAAATATTTGGGAATCCAGTTGAAACCTGGTATTGTGCGACATATTCATGTTCGCCAGGTAGTAGAGAAGATCATGGACAAGTCAAGAGGTTGGAAGGGTAAGCTTTTATCTTTTCAAGCTAGATTGGTTTTGATTAAATCGGTGATTTCAAGCTATGTGCTTCATTCGATGGCTGTTTATAAATGGCCATGTACAATCATTAAGCAAGTGGAGAGGGCCATTAGGAATTTTCTATGGTCTCAAGCGTCTTTGAAAAACGTAAATATTTTACGGTCCTTTATGATGATCTTTGTTGTTCAAGCGTGAAGGTGGACTTGGCCTTAAGAAATTGAATGATGTAAATAGGGCCATGCTCATGAAGCTTTGGGTTTCAATTTGTGACTCAAACAAAACCTGGGCCAGATTTTTGAGGGCGAAGTACTTCAAATTAAATGGCAATTTGATTGATTATAAATTGGGTTCTTCGGTGTTCCCGGGAATCAGATTGGTTTACAATTTTGTGCAACGGCATACTCGCGCAATTATTGGTAATGGTGCTAATACTTCCTTATTCTTTGATAATTGGTGTGGTGATTTTTCGATTGCACAGAGGCTTGGCATCACTTCCAAAGGCCCTAATGATTTTAAGGCCAAAGTAAGTGATATTATTGTTGATGGTGCTTGGTTTATCCCTTCGAAGACAAGAGATTTGATGTTGCGCTGCCATATTGACCTTGACAATTTACCTATTATTGCTGGTGGTGAAGATTACAAGATTTGGGATCTCGATATCAAGGGAGTGTTTTCTGTCAAGTCGGCGAAGGCTGCAATTAAAGCTCCTGCGGAGATTGTGCCTGCGGCGGTTCTTTTCACGAGACATGTTGTGCATCCTACCTTGAGTGTGCAATTCTGGAAGGTTTGGAATAAGCAATGCTGTGCTACTGATGATAACATCACTAAGAAGACAGGCAGGGAGTTGCCGTCTATGTGCCGCCTATGTAGAGTTAGTTGTGAAGATGTTAGCCATATCACTTGGCATTGCAGAATTGCGAGGCGACTTTGGGCTTGGGCGGCTGGAATTTTTAATCTGCAAGCAAAAGAAGATCTTGTAGCTTCTTATAAAGCTGCAAAGGGGCGCAGTAGGATGGTGAAAGACCTGTGGCTTGTTGCAAATCTTGCAATAGTTACAGAATTATGGAAAATGCGCAACAAGGCTTATTTTGATGATATGCGAGTTCGATGGCTTGGACTCAAAGGGAGAGTTTATCAGGTTATACGTGATTACTCTATTAGATTAAAGGGTCATATGTTTAACACCATGGAAGATTGGCGCATTTTGGAGTTTTTCAGAGTTAAGCATAGATCTTGCAAGAACTCAACTCCTCTTGAAGTTTCTTGGACGCCGCCAAATACCGGGAGTTAATGATCCGTTGTGATGGTGCATCACGTGGAAACCTGTGCCAAGTCGGTTGTGGTGTTACTTTTCGAGACTCAAACTCGGCTGCTAGGTGTTCTTTGTGTTGGTCTTGGTTGCAAACAAACTATTATGTCAAGTGTGTGCGGTTATTTATGGTGCGATGGTTGCCAAAAGATGGAATATTGCAAATCTTTGTGTTAGATCGGACTCTATGAGTTGCATTCTAGCTCTTCGAAGGGTGAGTTACCTTGGCAACCGATGCGTAAGTGGAAAATGGCGAGAAGTTTCTATACGAATATACGCTATGTTCACAAATATAGAGAAGTTAATTTTTTTTCGCGACGCCTCGGCTAAACAAGCATGTTTGTTAGCCGAGGATGAGTATGAGTTTTATGAGGGTAGGCCGTGTTTTTATTCATGCGTAGAATGGCTCCCGTGAGGTTTATTTTCGCTTCAAATAGGTTTTCTTAGCGTGTAGCCTAACGGCTAGGCGCTAATTGACCTCGCCCTGTACAGTTCCGCTTTTTGCTTTTTTAATATATTGTTGACCGAGTAAAAAAAAAAAAAACGATTCCACATCGTACTATGATGGGTCTTCAAAACTGTTAAGTAGTTATGTTGAAAATGAGTTCCCAACAATTATCCGTATTTTTAAAACCTTTGGCAGGAGATCTCTTACCGCTAGATTTGCGGATTGTCATTTTAATGAGATAGTATTCTCGTCGTTAGGGGGAGATAAGAAAACGTATTTTCTAAGGGAACGACATGAATTGTCGTGGTGTGTTCCCATTGTGTCTCATATTGATTCTTGTACTCCACAAATGTAAATGTGAAGTGACAAAGAATAATCGATTTTCAGAATGTACACTGATGTCGCTAAAGTGACAAGATCACACATACCAGCTGCAAATATTCCTGTAAGGTTAGAAATCCTCAGTATGGGGTACACCATAGACTAAGGTGTTGCAACTACACTTGGAAGAAGTGTAGTTGAGGCCGTGGCTCCATAAAGGAAGATGGAGAGACTACCAGGTTCAATCAATGCTCACCTAGAAAGGAAGTAGATGAGTAAGGCACAAACTAATTTGTATCATTAATGAAATCATCTCATTTTATTGTCTCTGACTATGTCCATGAATCAATACTGGAGGACGCTCCGAAGTTTTAAATGATTCTAGAGAAAAATGAAATCCTGATGGATTATGAGTATGCACATGAGTCAATGGAAGGATCATGCATGCGCAATAATGATATAATCCATAAATAGTTGCTCCAGAAGTAGAGCACAATGAGATCGAACCATGCTTTATTTTGATTAATTTCAAATAAATAGCATATTTGGCCTACGCAATCCAGGTAGAACTTAGATCTTTGGAAAATATACGGGTATTTGGTGTGGTAGTGCTAACCAACCAAGTGTAAATCCAATGGGACATACATGATTATTTGTCATAGAGCACAGTGGGAATAATGAAGTCTCAACGTATCAAGACTCGCCTTGTGGCGCGAGGTTTCTCAGAAAGCCCTGGAATTGTTATATTATGTGTGTGGTTGTTACGTATCTCTGAAAGAATCAAGAGATAGCAGATATTTGCAAAAGTGCATGATGGCCTTTTGCTTCCAAACTCGAATGACTCTAAACCACGGAGTGTGCTTGTAGTTACACTGGAACACTCACTTATTGATTTAAACAATCAGACGGATGTGGTATACCCGTCTAAGTGACTATTTGATTGGGAAGGGATAAACAAGTAAGGTTTCGTGTCATACGTATTAAATAAGTTCCTGATTCAGAATTATAGCTATCTATGTCGACGGCATGAACATGATAAGTACTCTTAATGGAATAAGAGATCTTACAAACTATTTAAAATCTGAATTTGCGATGAAAATCCAGGGAAATCTCGATCTTATCTATGTTCTAAACTAGAAGAGCGAGCTTGTGGTATAATATTCCACCAGTTTGCATATGTCCATTGTCAGGCAATTTAACAAGGACGTGCATGTTGCTAGCACTCCCATGATTAGTCGAGTTTCAAATGTACATAAATGACCAATTTGTCTAAAGGAAGATGAGGAAGTTGGGTTGGGAGATGAACTTTCCTCATCTAAGTATAATAGACTCATTATTGTACTTAACATAATGTACTCGACCAAATGTTACATCCTCAATGAACTTGTTAGCTAGATATAGCTCAGCGCCAATTCATCGTCATTGGAATGGTATAGTGAATGTAATTATGTGCTTAAAAGTAACCATTGCCATAAATTTGTTTTATCCATGCAAAGACATAAAAAGGAATGCTAACGAAAGTGCAATCCAAAGGTTGTTGATAATAAAGGAACAATAATCTCTTCTCCAACGAAAGTAATCAGGGGGAGATACGGTAGACTATTTTCTAGGTCATTACCGATATTCGGTTTGAAAAGTACATGACTAAAGGAACATTCTAGAATAACTCTGAAAGTAATTAGTAGGAGATTTCGACATCAGGGAGAGTATCCAAGGATATGATGTCGACATAATTTACTTCGAAATTGAAGCTGTGTTGTACTCTTTTTCCCTTCGATAGAGAATAGTTTTTCCCAAAGGGTTTTGTTACTCGACAAGGTTTTTAGCGAGACAATACTAAAAACATTAAGTATGTTGAACGTTGAAGACATAAAGATTGCGTTGATATTACTGAAAATATCTGAATCAAAGAAATGAAATGCGATAGTCTGTTAAGCAACGTAACTTCCAGAATCAACAACAGGGTCTTATAAACATCCAATTCACCAAAGTACAGTGTGATAAACTCCTTTTGACTGCATTAGAATAATGAAAATTGTCTGACATCATGGGGAGCATCTAATGGTGTGTTGAACTATTTTCCTTCACCGAGGTTACTTTTTCCCACAGGGTTTTGTTACTCGGCAAGGTTTTTAATGAGACAACAACAAACACCGGGAATGTAATTTCCCAGCTAAGACTATTGTCTTTCCTACAAGGATTTTCTTCCTTAGAAGTTGTGAAGCAACTAGTCAACTTCAACGGAGCAAAGTGATCATTTGCAACGTATCACCTTTACTCGCATCTGTCACGTTGTACTCTTTTCCCTTCACAAAGTTTTATCCCACCTCGGGTTTTCCTTGTCAAGGTTTTAATGAGGCAACGTATACGCATCCAAATATGTTCTAAGTTTACTTATTGTACTCTTTTCTTTAGTTCAGGTATTGTCCCTCCAGGTTAGCCTGACGAAGTTTTAACGAGACAACTAACTTAGACTCGACGATCTTTGAAGATCGTATTACATGTGATGAACTACACGTAAAATACGAGGCAACATGTGAAGTACTACATGTGAAGAGCTGTACCAAGGTTTTGTCCCACTGGGTTTTTCCTTGTCAAAGTTTTAATGGAGCAATTGTCTTAGACACGATAGTCATCAAGGAGAGAACTACATTTGAAGACCTACATCTGAAGCATTGTATGTGAAGTACTGCATATGGAGTTTTATTGGACCGCACAAGGGGGGGGTGTTGTAGGGTTTTAGACCACGGATGTGCAGCCCAATATAGTAGCTAGGGTTCTATTCCTATGGTATATAAAGGACTATCTATGTAACACACAAAAGCTAATGAAGGAAATACCTTTCTCTTTGTGTCTCTTTATCTTTATCTATTATCTACTGCAATTTTTTTTTAGATTTTTGTGAATTATTTTTCTATAAATAAGCCACAAGTATATCAAAATTGATATGGATACAACTACCATTGGAGATGCTTATCAAAACAAGATTTGTATTTGGATTCTGTGTTATTAAATACCTTTTTTTTTTTAGGTCTCCAGATATGATAAATACTCATACTCACTAGCAGAGACCATACAATGTTTTTCTCTTATAAGAGAAACTACATCACTTAGCATATCATTGCCATTCCAAAACTCACTAGCTATACTACCAGTCCTAGCCTTTTTTGCTAGATGATCCGCTACTCCATTTAGATCTCTAACAACATGAGTACAGACCCATGATGTAAAAGCTCTCAATAAAAACTTACAATCCTTAATAATATTGTTATTTGTCCATCTAACAGAGCCTACTCTTCCATTTATGGCATTTATTACATTTAGATTATCTCCTTCCAGTTGCAGCTTTGGCACTTCTTTCACTTGTGCCATCTTTATTGCTTCATATGCTGCTACAGCCTCTGCTTGTTCTTTATCATAAGCTACTGATTGAATGGTTGCTGCTCCAACACAGGTCCCTGCATCAGAAAAAGCTATTAGACCACATCCCATAAGATTAAAATCTTTTTGAAAGGATCCATCAAAATTAATTTTTATAAATCCATTTTTCTCTGTAGACTCCAACTTTCGGTTCTTATACTGACGAGTACCACCAAGTACTATTATTATTTTGTTGCCTGTGAATACTATTCCAATCTGCAATGTCACTTTGCACCTGTCTTTTAAACAAATCTACCTGCACTTGCATCTTGTCAAAAACTTTTGCACATATTAATTTCCAGACATGCTATAACATAAAACCAGCACACACAACAAAAGCAGAATTAATTTGTCTATTTACTGGTCCGTTCTCACACTAGGATTCTATCCAATCTTTTAAGTTCTTACCATTATTCATCCCTGCAAAAACACTATTCACATCAGCATACATATTCTTAGTAACATTGCAATCTAGCATTAGATGATGTACTGTTTCAATATGATTGTTACAAAGAGGAAAATTTTTATCAACATGTTGAACATACCTGCCTATATTCCCATTCACAGCAAGACAATTATTGACACACTTCCATAGGAAGTGCTTAATTTTTGGTGGCAGATTGAGTTTCCAAAAAGCTTTCCAATTAAAATTCCCTTGGACTGGACCAAAAACTCTATCAATTACAACTTTATACGTTGTTTTCACAGAAAACTCACCATTGTCGGCTGGAGTCCATCTAAGTTCATCCACAGCCTCTAGAGGAATCTTAATCCTGTAGATGTTCCTTACAGTTTCATTATCAAAGAGAGCATTCAACATAGAGACATTCCAATCATTAGTAGTTTGGTCAATTAATTGATCTACTGTACTAATATTGGCAGACATAAACTATGAATTAACCAAACCATTTATACCTGGCACCCACCTATCCTTCCAAATTGAGATATTCTTACCATTTCCAACCTCCCAACAGTAGATCTCCCTAATGACCTCTAAGCCTCTACATATGCCTCTCCAAACCCAAGATCCAGATTTATCATTAACATAGTGAAGAGGGTTGTGGTCATGGAAGTTTTTATGTTTGAGAATCTGAGCCCATAAAGAATCAGGTTCTTTTAACATTTGCCAAGCAAGCTTAGCCAGAAGAGCAGAGTTTAGGTATTCAGTTTTCTTGATATTAAGTCCACCGTGGACAATTGGCTTGGCAACATTGTCCCAGCCCCTAAAGTACACACCTCTGTTGTTTCCTTTCTAATTCCAGAAAATTTTTCTCTGGATAGAGTCTAGTCTATCAGTTAACCTTTTGGGCATTGGGAAAACAACAAGATGGTGACTTGCTAGAGTTCCTAAAGTAGTATGAATGAGAGTAGTTCTACCATATTGATTAACATGTTTACTTTTCCACATTGATAGTCTTTTTTCAAAGCTACATTCTAAGTGACCAAAAGTTTCCATTTTGTTTCTCTGAATTAAGAGTGGCACTCCTAAATATTTTTCTTGTAGTCCTAACTTTCTAATCACTAGGAATACTAATCAGAAAATTGTTTTCTTCCTCAGTAATACATGGTTTTAAAACTTTAAGAAACTCTATAGCATTAGGAGGCTTAGTAGATCTGCTAATCTTAGAGAAATGGTTTTTCAAATCAGTAGCAATCATATCTCTATCTGTTAACCAAAGACCAAGACTGTTTTGAATGCAGTCTATTTGTGTTCTTTTCTTCCTATATTTAACTTTTTCATGAAAATATTTGGTATTTTGGTCATTAAATTTCAGAATATCTTCCTTTGCCCTTTGCATATAAAAATCTTGTTGTACTTTGTACTAGTGTTTTAGATTAGTTTCTATTTCAGCAGTATGGTCTCTAGACAATCCATGTTGTTGGGCATCATGAAGTTGGCCTTGAAGAGTCTGAATATGAGAATGAATATTACCAAAAACATTACTATTCCACTGACTTAGAGCTATCTTAACATTTTTCAGAGAATGAACATGTTTAAAAGCAAATGAACCATTTACACCAAAGATGCCGCTATTTGAAATTATGCTCTTACAAGAATTATCGGACAACCAAAGATTTGTTAAATCTTTTAGGTTTTTTGGTATGATTATCATTCGTAGAAGTAACCATTAAGATAGGAACATAATCACTTCCTAAGCAAACAAGATGATAAATAATAGCATCAGGAAAGAAATTAGCCCACTCATCATTCACAAGAGCTCTTTCTAGTCTTTCTAGAATAAGGGAATCTCCACTTCTTCTATTGGTCCATGTGAAAATATTTCCTACAAAATTTAAATCATATAAGCCTAACTCATTCAAGTGATCCTTAACATCATGTAGATGAGTCTGAGATAAAGGGTTTCCTCCACTTTTTTCTTCTCTTCTAATAACAAAATTAAGGTCACCAATTATCATCCAAGGAGAATGATACCTATTAGCCAGATTGCCTAAGTAACCCCATTGAGCATCCCAATCAATATCATCCAAAGCACCATACATACAATTCAATAAAGTTATATCACTCCTAGCATCCATTCTAACTAAGACTGTGATGAAATTATGATTCATATCCACAAATTCCACATCAATGGCATCTTTCCGGATGAGATAAAGCCACTAAACACCCACGGGGTCAACATATAGATAATTAGGATAATTGAGACTCCTAGTATAGTTAGCCATTTTTTGATTCCTAGTTTTAGTTTCAGAAAGAAACATAATATCGGGATCATTGGATTTAACTAATTCCCTTAGGTGTTTCCTTGTTACCTCATTCCCAAAACCTTGAACATTCAAGCAAGGATCTTCTTCTTGGAACTATTATAGATTCTAAATCTAAGAACAGTATGAAAATGAAGAACCCTAATAATACAGGTTTCAACAAAGCCTGAATTGAGATCAACCAGAACCAGGATTATAAAGCAGTAATTGTGACTACAAAAACCTAATAAACTCAGTGAATCAAAGCAATTAAAATTGGGGGAAAAAGTAGGGTTTAATAAAGTTACCAAAGAGTTTGCAGACCCCCCATGTTGATTATGTGCCATTCCAGTTTGCATAGTTGAGTTATCAATGGCCCTCTCTCCAATATGAGTGTGTTGATAGTCCATATGAAACTCCATTAAGTTTCTGTTACCGTCAGATCCAACATCCTCTATAGGAATATCATAATCTTGATACATTGGGTTATTATGAGTATTTGAAGGAATTGGGTTTTGGGTATTAGGAAAATTTTGAGTTTCTTCATCTCTGGATCTTTTGTTCTTCCTCTCATCTTTTGCATCCATATCTTCAATCTGGTGAGAAACTTCTTTCCCCGTGTTTTCTGTGCTAAATAGCAAATCTAAATTGCTATCAGCATCCTCCTCAAGGATATAGGCATCCAAAAAGGCTTTCCATTCTTCATTTAGGCTGTATTCAGCAAATTCTGCTTCGTCCATTGCTTCCACTCTATGCTTTTGTAAAAGTCTGGCATAGTTTGCATCCATATGATCGACGACAAAACACTCCTTACAGATTTCATATGGTTGCATATAAAAATGATATTTAACCCAAACCTTTTCTCCATTAGGTGCATAAGACCATCCTCCTCTATGCAAAGGTTCCTTGAGATTAACTTCCACATAGACCGTATTAGTCACATGCCCTCGAGCCATTCTCCTTCTCCATTCTGGGAAAACTCTTTTGCCAATATCCTTGCAGATATCATTAACCATCTTCTCATTTAAGATGATTTGTTTTAGATTCTTCAACCTGACACTCCAGATTTGGGTAAGAAACTTATGATCTCCTAGTGGGATATCTGGATTAAGCTGCTTTAGACATAGCAAATTGCCATTTATCGACCAAGGACCATTTGAGATAACGCTGTCGTGAGCACTCTTTCTTTCAAATCTGAAGAGAAACAAGTTAGTTCCCTTAGATATTTGCCGGTATCTTCTGTAGCTTGTCCATCTGAGACTGATTTCCTTTCTAACTTCTTCATGATTCAAAGGTTCCTTACAGATGATCTTACCCAAGAGGGCGAAAGAGAATTCTCCTCTCGCATCCTTCACCACTTTCGCAGAGGTTATGGTTCTTCTAATAGTTCTTGATGAACCTGCTTCTATATTTGTAGCCTGCATTCTCCTTGAGATGTTCTCCATTAGTATATGTTCCCTTCCTTGTACCAGTTTGATACTGACCTTCTGCCTTATAAATATGGATTGCACTAGGGTTTTGTATTATGGTAGGATATCTAATCGGATTATAAAAGGAATGAATATATTCGTAGATATTTTGTTTACCAGAATATAGTTTTTCATGCCTGTAATCCATAATTAACGAAGTTACAGTTTTGACCAAAATTTGAAAGCTATCAAGGAGGGAAATATGCCCGTACCTAACGCTGAAATTTTTGGTAACAAACGCCAACGATTTGACTCTAGTAGAACCATTGCTTCGACCTATCATTTTTGAAACGATCTTGGATGATGATCTGTGAGGAAAATGGATCTGACGAGATGTAAAGATATGGATACATACTCAAGCAACTTTGAATCACAATGATGTTGAAAACAACACAACTATCGGAAGGCAAGCACTACTGCGATAACTCAAGAGACCGAAAGGATCTTGAATCCACTACTGGTTTTCACAAACTGATAACATAGAAATCAACTGGAAATCTGCACGAAAAAAATTAGCAACCCATTAATTTTAAATCTTCTAAAGATTAATAGTATTAAGAAATCCAAGAAGAAGAACTTTAGATTACTTCAACAAGATAATCTCGAATAGAACATGTATAAAGGAAATATAAACTTACACTAAAAACATAAAGATCAAAGCTTCAAAACAAAGAACAAACCAAAAATGTAGTACATAAAGAACTACATTAACCGGGGGAGATGAACAGTAAAACAAATCAAGATAACAAGAACTTAAGAAAATCACCGCATCTTAAAAGGCAATCAACACGAGGACTTCTCAAGAGATGCTCTTAGCTAGCTAAAATAATGAATCTCTTTACTAACATTAATAAAAATGTCTAAAATTAACTACATGTAGCTACCAATCAATGCACTCGTTATTGCCATAATTACTAATCAATCAAAATAGAAAAAAAAAAACGATTTATATTTTCAGGATATATTAAGAGCATAATCAATTAACATTTATTCTTTAATTTTTTTGGTAACCATAAGGATACTCATAACTAAATATTTTTTTTTATATATAAATTAAGTCCTAATCAATCAAAATAGAAAAAAAATGATTTATATTTTCAAGATATATTAAGAGCATAATCAATTAAGATTTATTATTTAATTTTTTTTGGGTAACATAAGCATACTCATAACTTTTTTTTTTTCTGGCTCTTGATCTTGAATTGTTTTTCATTCTTGTTCTTCACCATCTGCTCAACAGGGGAATGAAGTAGAGGCAGAGCACGGTGTTGCAGAGGTTTTTTTTTCAATCTCATGTATAGTTTTAATTAGGGGTTTGATGTATGGCAATTTGAGGTTTCACCCGTTTTGAAATCTTAAATTCCCATCCTTTGAGCCCTAATTAATGATATTTGGTTGTTTTGATATACATTATGCCTAGAGGTTCTCAGTCTAGCCAGGGGCAATGTTTAAGTCTCATTTCTCAGGTGCATGATTCCCAATCTGGTAATGTTTTTCTTCAATATCCTTTCAATGGTTTTGATGGATGCAAGAATGGTATAAGAGGCAATGGTTTAGTTCAAGTTTCTTTTTTTAAGCATATCAATGATAGACATTTTGCTAATGGTGTAGAATTTGATAAGTGCAGGGACAGAATTCAAACTAATGGTGTAGTCTACACTTTATGGTAGGATGCTCTTTCGCAGCTTAAGATGTGGCTGTGTACGCAGTGTATGCATCCCTATGCTTGGAGGAAGTGTTGCAAGGCACATGGAGGTGTTACGATTCTGCCCCCCTTCAATGGTAGAGATGTGGATTTCCTCATTCATGGTATAGCAAAACCAAATGAAGAGGTAAGTCTTTTTGTTCATGAAGATATTTGTGTGGATGATGAACATAGATTGCTTTGTTTGGATGTTGAGTTATTGGATAAAGTTTTTAGGTCTCAAATTCGTACTGTTAGGCATATACCTGCTAAGTGTAGGCTTAGTTTCTGTAGGGCTTTTAAACATACTATGGATGGTGTTATTTCTAATCCTATGGATATATTTTCTTGGGTAAAGTTGCTTCTGTTTCCCATATGTATCCTTAGAAATTACATTCCTAAGTGTAGTATTGAAGCGAAGTCCAGTGTGAGGCAGAAATTGCAGTTTGTTTCAATAACTTCTGCCCTTGCTCAATGGCGAGAACCCGGATGGGTGCTTTAAGTTAGTTCAGAAATTACTTGAAGACCATGAGTTCTTATCCAGTCATCCTTTACCTTGCAAGAAGTATAAGCAAGAGGACTTCAATTTGCGGTTATGTAGAAGGAAATTAAGTCAGAGAATATTTACTGCTGCAATTAGAGTTCTTAATTATAGTGGTGTTTCTCCTTGTAATGAAGATACCTTGGCAATTCTAAAGCTTAAACATCCCGCTGCATCACCACCAGTAATACCCTTTGCCTCCATTGAGTCCGCTGCTTTTGTTGCTAACAAAGATGTGGTTTTAGGCAGGATTAAGAGCTTCCCAAAAGGTACTGCTAGTGGAAGGGATGACCTTCATGATCAGCATCTCTTAGATGCTTTGAGTGGTTCTGTTGCTGCTGTAGCCGATAATCTTCTTACTTCCATTACTGCTATTGTCAATCTACTGCTTGTAGGTAAATGTCCTCCCTTACTTGGTGAGTTTATTGCAAGTGCTCCATTAACTCCATTACTTAAACCGGGAGGAGATATTAGACCAATTGCTGTAGGAACCATTTGGAGAAGACTTGTTTCCACGGTAGTTACTTCCGCAGTTAGCAAGGATATGAGTGTTTATTTAGGTAATTATTAGTTTGGTGTTGGTATCCCTTGTGGTAGTGAAGCTATATTACATTCAGTTAATCGTATTTTAGAAGCAAAAGGGAAAAGCAATTTAATGTCTATGTTATTGGTGGATTTTAAAAATGCTTTTAACCTTGTTGATAGAACAACTATGATTTCTGAAGTGCGCCGTAGATGCCCCACTATATCTAGGTGGGTTGAATTTTGTTATGCTTCTCCCCGCTAGGCTTTATTATGTCACATCTACTTTGTCTTCGGCTCAAGGAGTCCAACAAGGTGATCCACTAGGACCATTACTTTTTGCTTTAGCTTTGCATCCTCTAGTGAAGAATATTGCTGCACATTGTTCCTTGGACCTTCATGCCTGGTACCTAGATGATGGTACTATCATTGGCGATACTTTGCAAGTCTCTAAAGCTTTCCAAATCATCCAGTCCGAAGGTTCATTTATTGGTCTTCATCTCAATCTACAGAAAACTGAAATTTTTTGGCCTACTATTGATGAAAGAAGTCGACTTGAAGAGGTTTTTCCTGCAGAAGTTTCCAGACCAACTGAAGGTGTTAAACTTCTTGGAGGACAATTTTGAGTCATCAGTTTTGTAGTGATATTGTTCTTGATCGTGTGAAGAAAACAGTTAACTTGATGCATGTCATTCAGAGTTTAGGGGACCCCCAAAGTGAGCTCTTGCTACTATGTAATTGTGCAGGTATGTCCAAATTATATTTCACCATGAGAACTACTGCACCAATGTACCTACAAGAAGCTCAAGTAATTTTTGACACTCATTTGTTCAGTTTTATGAGACGTTTGATTGCGAATGATGGGCCTGAATATGGTGTATTGTATCACAGGCTTATTACCTTGCTCTATCCATGATGGTGGTCTGGGCATATATTCTATGTCAGACACCATTCAGTATTGTTACCTTGCCTCTTGCATCCAATCTAAGCAGTTTCAGGATACTCTCTTGCGTTATTCTGATATATGTAGCGATGGTTCCAATTACCAGCTTGCTTTAGACTCTTTCTTCAAGGTATGTCATCTTGATTCTGCCTCTTTCAACATTGAGTTAACTGCCCCCATCCTATGCGTTTACTGGCAGCTAAGTACTTTAATGTTGTTGAACAAGAGATGCCAAATCTATATAACATGTCAAATTAGGGATTTAGTCTTATGGCAGTGCAATAAGTTCCCACATGCTTAGGATTATTTGCTAGTTGTGCCTATAGGTGGTCTTGGACAATGCATTGGTCCTCGATAGTTTTGTGCCGTTCTTTGTTATCGTCTTGGTATTCCACTCTTTCCAGCTGTGAGTTTTTGTTGTTTCTTTAGTCGGGATATGGATTTGTTTGGTGACCATGCTCTTCACTGTGCACACGAAATAGGTTATAAGTTTCGGCATGATTTGGTTCGTGATGTTTTGTTTGATATATGTTCTCGTGCTGGCATACACGCACAAAAAGAGGTGTATTTGGGTTTGTTATCAGCTGAAGGTGATGCTTTAAGGCCTGCAGATATTCTCATTTATAATTGGGACACAGGTCGCGATGTGTGTTTAGATGTAACTGGAATTTCACCTTTTACAAGAGGTGGAGTTAATACCTTCGTACCAGGGCAGGCCGTATGTAATGCGGTTTCAAGAAAGCGGAACAAGTATCTTGACAAGTGTACTACACATGGTTACGGTTTCGATACTATAGCTTTCACGACGTTGGGCATGATTACGGTTTCGATACTATAGCTTTCACGACGTTGGGTGAGTTAGGTGATGAGACCGTGGATTTCTTTAAGAGAGTGAAGCATTTTGTAAATAACCATGATGTAAATGTTAAAATTGGTGATTTTTTTTTTCATAGATTAGGAGTTATTATTCAAAAAGGTGTTGGCGCCCAATTAGTTGCTAGGTTGCCGACAAGTTATTTGTAGTCCAAACTTGTAAAGAAAATAAAAATAAAAATATTTTTTTTATTAATCAATTAAGCTTAAATATTATTTGATTTTAATTAATGGATAAAGAGTATTACATTAACTAGTTGGAAGACTAACAAGCTAAGCTCCAACAACATACTACTACATTAATTAACAGGTTTTTGTGCTAGCCTACCAAATGAGCCTCATGGGTAACCTAGCCAAGGGAGCCGAAGCGGATAGGGGGCTGAGATTGTGTCACAAGGGGGGAAAACTAACTCTACCTTCCATGTTAATTTCTGCAATATTACGCCATTGGGGACTCGAACCTGGGACCTCCTGGAACGCATGAAACTTTGGGGAATGTGGATGACCAAACAGCTAGATACCCGTTTTTAAAATCCGAATAAGTAATATGTAAAGGGTTTATATTAAAATCCGAATAAGTACTATGGAAAGGGTTTTAAACGCGAAAATCATGTTAATAAAATTACGGGGTTTTACACTATTAACCACTTAAAAAGAATTTCGTCCCGAAATTCAAAACCAAGAAAAGTACAGGGTGTTACAATCTAAGGGCATTACATCAGATTGTGGTTATCCATGAAACATAATGTACAAATCTCTTTTCCTTTTGTATAAAATATTATTTCCTTCTTTTTTAGAATACATATTGACGGTGTTGGTTGCGAATGCTTTGGGTAAGTTGCGTTTAGAATAAATCATGTAGTTTTTTGTGGTGTATACCACTTTGACTATTTTAGTATCACACCGTAGGTAATTTAAAAAAAAATAAAAAAATGTTGGTAATTTTCAAAAAATATATACATATTCTTATAAAAAGGTGTAGTTTTAGTGAATAAAATATGTGTAATATTAATGAACAAAATATTGACGTTACGTAACCGTTAATATGGACGCTGGACCTAAGGTTCAAAAAATATATGTGTTGGTATCAATCGGTCCTATATATACCCACTCATCACTATTATAAAATCATATCTTTTACACCAAGAAAATCCTACACAAAACTTTTGATTTTACTCAAACTACTTCAAAGATGGCTCAATCTTATGTTAGTCAGGAAGAGTTTACCTTTTCGAAACTTGATACTATACTACCCGTCTAGGGATCAAGAACGAATGCAAAATGGTATTCCAAGAATGAGTTAATATTGTCAGAATATTCAACGAAACTTCTACCCTAAAACCGATAACCTGGATAACCATAATATTGGATTTTTCTGTCTTTTTGTAACATTAAGCAATGCAGTTGATGAATTCGTTGTTTTAACTTTCAATGTGAATCGATGTCAACTAAGGGGTGAAACTGATGATTAAATAGCGAGACATCTGGATGAATGGCGTATATGGAAAGGAGCCGATTTTCATTGATAGTTATTTGAAAATACACATTAGTGATATACTCAAAATATAAGTCATGACATCAACAAATGGCACAATTATCTAGTGTAAGTGGAGTTTGATAAAAATAAATAAATAAAACAAATGAATAACTTTGTGTAAGGGGATTGAGAGATTTCAACCCATTTGTGTTGATGGTTATTCAATGACCTTACACAGAGCATTATACTACTCAATGAAGGCATATAAACTTGATTTTGTGGGTACCCTCACGAAAGTTAACTTTTTGTAAGGACTCAATTTTCGTTACAAAGATAATTTCAACATCATTAAGGGGATGAAGAGATTTCAACCCGTTTGTGTTGATAGTTACTCAATGACCTTACGCGAGGAATTATATTACTAAATGAAGGCATATTAAATTAGATTTTGTGGGTAAATTTATGTAAACCCTCACGAGACTTAACTCGTCCACCAGTATCACCTGGGGGTTCAAAGGCTTGCTGCAGTTGGTAAGTTGATCGTGATTCCTCCTAAAATAAGTTAGGATTACGAAATAAAACTACCAACGATTGTTCAATAAATTTGTACTGTCTCCTATAATCTTTCAAAAATAAAATAAAAGCATTTGAAAATACCTATCAGTGATATATTCAAAATACAAGTCGTGACATCAACAAATGGCGCAATTCTCTAGTGTAAGTGGAGTTTGAGAAAAAATGCAAATGAATAACTTTGCGTAATCAAGGACCAAGGTGTAACTAAAAAAGGTCAAACAAATAATTTGGGGAAAAATACATAATACCCCGCTTTGAGGAGCAAGGTTTGATTCCTCTCCATAACAAAGAAAGCAAGGCATAGTTTTTGGAATTCTAGCTCCTTAATGATCATCAATTGAACCTAAATATGATATTAACCAACCTTAAACCGAAATCAAAACTTAACACTAGAATTAGCATACTCAACAATACACAAAAACAACACAATATGCATCAAGAACACTACATATATTTCATGCTAAAACAAGTTGAGAACAAGGAAATAGAAACACACAAGACGCTTGACTTTTCATGACTTATTTTCATCTTCTATTTCTTGACATTACTTCATGATGGATGAAAATAGATTTGCTTTTAAAGAAAACATGCGAGGCTAGAAGAGAGTCTTAGTCATGCTTTCCACATGTCACTACCAGCTTTCCATCATGAGTTGGAGGACACCTCATGGCTACATTGGACACCTCATATGACATGTCAAGCTAAAGGGCATATCATGCTTAGACTTAACCTTATCTAGCATAAACCATAAGCTAGACCTTAAAGCAAGATTAAGCAATAAACAAATAATAAGATTACAACAAATCATGCTTACCTTAAACTAAACAAGAATTACCTTAATCATATGAGATTTCTTGCGCAAAACACAAAAAAAGTCTTAACATCTCCCCCTTGTTTGAGCAGCAAAACCTTTTTAAAACTTTTTTATGCTAGTCTCACGCTCGAGGAAAATAGTACACTAGCCTTCGAATATGGAGACTCGTCCCTTTTATTCAAAAGGGGCAAGCAGTTTCTACAATCAGAAAACTAGACGGCCTATTATTCCCAAGTAAAATATTTTATTTTTCTACAAAACATTTTTATTGGCTTAACTTTATGCCAAAAGCAAGGTAAACTTGAAAACTTCATTTGGCTTAACTTTATGCCAAAACTGAATTGCACTTGTAACTTTATTGGCTTAGATTAATCAATACAAGCAACACAATTATCCCAATTATCTTGCTCAAATTAAGTATTATGCTCATATTCTAATGAGACCAAGAACTTTAGGATATTAATGATATCGAGCAGAACCATATGTCTCCTACCACAGACTATTTTATGAGCATAAACCTTACAAGAATGATAGAATGATGATAAAAAAAAGCTACAAAACATCACTCCCACTGAATTTCAGATTCAAGCACAACATGGAGTAAACATGATGATGAACCACACACATCTCAGTCTCACTGAAATTCAGATACAAACACATGCTTATTATTACTTTATAGAGCTATAACATAAACCAGATAAATAGCATGTCAATAAGCAAAACATGATGAAAAAACTATAAACACACGCTTCCACTGAAATTCAGATTCACACAACAAGAGAACAAACATGGTGACAAAATCATAAACATCACTCCCACTGAATTTTAGATTCAACTACAACACATACATGCTTATTGTCACTTTATATATCTATACAAACAAACCAATAACATCTTAAAATCAAAAACAAGACTCGGTATCATCGCAAATCACCTTTGGGAAAAATACAACATACATAAATCCCAATAAGTTTAAGATTAAATTCTCATATGGAAATCTTTCACTCATATGAGAGCTTGATTCACATCAAATTTCATAAGCACAAATTACCTTTGGGCAAGATTCGTATTTATAATTTCTGAATGAATCAAACAAACCACCACAATCATATATATTCTCATTAAAACACTTCCATATACTATCAAAGTATCACTTCGGCAACATTTAGTCGAGTATTGAAATCTACAGATTGTACAAGTTACATTTTTCAAAACAGAAAAAATTCAGACCTTATGCTTGTACGAAAAACACCATTTTCAGAAGGCCAAATCCATCGCAGATGTGAACAAACCTTGATAGTGATATAAGAGTCTTCTACAACTGCTCCAATACTTGTTATGCTTACTTTATAACCCCACAGCATCAAGTATGAAGTACCAGATCACCGCATATAAGAAGAACTATAACTTTAGATAGAAAAACAGTTCAAACCCTCAACCTTACAATCATTCTAACTAAAATGTAATAGCTGGGGGAAATGGAAGTTGCATGTTGGAATTTAAGCTCCTTAATGATCATCACTTGAACCTAAATATCATACTAGACAACCTTATGTAGAAATCATAACTTAACACTAGTATTAGATACTCAACAACACACAAAAACAACACCATATGCATCAAGAAGACTACATATAATTCATACTAAAACAGGTTGAGAACAAGTAAATAGTAACACACAAGACAGTTGACCTTTCATGACTTATTATCAACTTATATTTCCTCACATTACTTCATGATGGATTAAAACAGATTTGCTTTTAAAGAAAACATGTGAGTCTAAAAGAGAGTCCTAATCACGCTTGCCACATGTCACTTCCACCATTCCATCATGAGTTGGAGGAAACCTCATGGCTACATTGGACACCTCATATGACATGTCAAGCTAAAGGACATGTAATGCTTATACTTAACCTAATCTAGCATAAACCTTAAGATAGACTTTAAAGCAAGATTAAGCAATAAAACAAACCAAACAGATTATAACAAATCATGGTTACCTTAAACTAAACAAGAATTACCTTAATCATATGAGATTTGTTGTGAAAACACAAAAAAGTCTAACCATAGTGTCTCATTTTTCAGCGAAACATGATGTCTCGTCTAAGTTTTGCTTCCGTCCATCGTTCCTCGCTTTTAAGGAGAGAGAAAGGGAATATCATTATCATCCCAGAAAATTTCTTTCTAAGAACTAGCTTTTAAGGATCACATATATCTCATTTGCTAGACAATAACCCATGCCATTTATGTCTCATTTACTAGACAACAACCAATGCTGTAATGACATGAATTCAATAATAAGGGATGATCCATGGACAATCTTATATGGACACTATGTTACAAGATTTGATCCAATTTTTCTTTAGAGTCCAAATAACAATGAATTTGAAGTCAATACTTTGGTGATATGTTTTTCTTATGAAACTCGACAATCCTACAAAAATGAGCATAATCCGAGACGTATAACACCACCACTTACCACTTTGAAAATCAACCGTTGAAAATTAATGGTCGAAATTAAAATCAGTAGATGGTAATATTTGGTATCTCGAATTGTGCCAATATTGGTAGGAAACTAGAGTTTAATATGAGGAACGTATCATCCAAATATAAGCTTCAAATTCATTGTGGTTTGGACTCTAAAAAAAAATCAAATCAAATCTTGTAAGATAGTATCCATGTAAGATTGTTCATGGATTTTTACCGATCAAAAAAAATAAATAAATAAAAAAGTAAAAGATTGTCCATGGATCCTCCCTCTTCAATAATAATAATTGTTTCGAAATTTGTTTAGGTGCCCAGAGCTACTTTCAATGACCCTCGGATTAGCAACTAAATTTCCTTCCTAGTTTGGGGCCTAGGGAAATTATTTTGGGAATAGAGGAAAAGGAAAAAAATTGGATTTAAATATCAAATCAGGGTCACCCCTTATCTAAGTGTTTTACCTAATACCTAATCTACCCCTCACTAATCATGCTTAGTGCTTAATTATAATTAGTAAATTCGTAAGATTTTGATAAATGATTAGTGTGTATTTTTATTTGTATTTGGGTGAGTGAGGTGAGAGTATAAGGAGGGACAAAAATTGAGAGGGAACTTTTTTTGGTGAAAATGGAGGATGATTGTGAAGAGAGAATTGCTACTAAATCTTTAGCTCAACTACAACAAGAAGCATATCTTCAATCTTCTGATAATGACAACAACTCACAATTGCAAGTATTAATGGAAACAACACCCTTAGATCATGATTTTTATGAGCATTGAGAGTTTCTTGAAGAACCTACCCAAGAGAGTAAACTAGTTCAACATACAAGCACTCCCGATACTCGGGTAAAGGTGCCACTGTGTTGAAAATTTGATTTTTTTTATTTGAATCCACCATTGTTGCAGCTGAAATAGCTCGGTGCCGGCATGGACGTAGTATGAATACAATGCCGACATCACCAATACCGGCATGGTATTTATACTATGTCCATGCTGGCCCAAAATGTCCCCCATTTTGAAAGGCAGGCCGACATTGTATTCAACCGAAAAAACCATGCCGGTACAAAAGTTACTTTTTACCTACAACAAAATATTGTACGGAATATGCTACGACATGGTTCAATTCTAATGTTACCATGCTGGTACCGCATAAAAAACATACAGGAAGCAGTGTCTTCCAAAGCTAAATACCGGCATGGTTTATTGATTATCGACCACGCCGGAACATTGTACCGGCGTGGAACCGTAGATAACGAGCATGCTGGCACCTCTGTTTCCGCCGTTGATTTCAAATGAAATTTTTATGCCAGAAAGTGTTTCAAATTTGGTCTTCATTTTCGGTTCACTTCGACCATGCCGGAACTTTGGTCGGGCATGCCGGAACTGTTGTCTGGCATAGTATTTTAATTTTTTTTTGGAACTAATTTATTTTCTTTTCATTCGATCCTTAGGTTGTGACATATATTGATCCAACAAATGCAAGACCTCTTGGTCGGGATACGTCGAAATACTATAAAATGCCTCTGGTATGTTACCAAAGAATACTTTTCACCTAGTTTCTTGAACTTTACTAATGGATTGCTTGTAATGAACTTTATAATCTCCCATTGTTGTCCTTATGTAGGGAATAAAATCTAAAATGGAAGCAATTGCTTGGGCTAAAGAGATGGCTCTTAAGAACATGTGTGTGTTGGTGAGGAATACCCAAGGTTCAAAGATTCGTTTTGAGATGGCTTGTGAGAGAAGTGGGTATACAAGGAGAAGAATAGCCACAAGAGAAAGGGTTATGTATATCCAAAGAAGACTAATAGGGTATACAAGACTCGTACGAGGAAGGATAATTGCCCCTTTAAGATTTTATTCTATTTAAGAGACAAGGTCAATGAATGGGATTATACGGTGTGGTTCGGCCGTCATAACTACCCGGATCCGGAAGATGTTGTTGGTCACTCCGTAGTTGCGAAGCTAAAACCTCATGAAATGGAGGATGTAAAGAGATTTACCAAAGCATGTATCAAACCAAGAAAAATTCTCAGAGGCTTTAAGGAAAAGGATCGAACGAACGTGTCTTCTCTAAGTACGATTTATAGTGCACAAGCAAGTATTAGAAGGGTGGAATGGGAAGGGAGGAGTGTTATGCAAGAATTTGAGAAGATAGTTTGGGATCACAACTACACGCGTATCATTAAAAGAGGGTCGGACAAAAAGCCCCTTCAAAATATTCATTTCGCATCCTTTGCTTGCAAAATTGTCTCATACATGTAATGGTGTTCTTATGATGGATTGCACCTACAAGACAAACAAATACACTATGCCGTTGTTCAACATCGTGGGGCAAACATCGGACAAGGTATCATTCACATTGGCTTGGTGTTTAATGGAAAACGAGAGGGATTATAATTATAATTGGGCATTACGACAATTAAAATTATTCTTCCGGGAAAATCATCTTCCGAGGGTCATCATAACCGATCAAGATGACGCATTAATGAATGCAATATCCTTAATGCCTTCCCGGATGCACAAAATTTTCTATGTACATATCATATACGTCAAAATGTGGTAAAATCTTGCCATGCCTTGTTTGAACCCACTAAGGCGGATATTAAGAAGAGAATGATTGTTCAACTAGAGGAAGACGTTCGCAAGAACAAACTATCACCCGAAGAAGAAGATGAAAGAGGCAAGATCAAAGAGAGAGTGGACAAAGAACATGAGGAAAATCATAAAAGTGGTTGGAATTTCAAAGAGATTGGGATAAAGTGTATTGGTCTCTTACCGAGGATACGTGCGAAAAATAATTTGGACAAGTTTATTGCCAATTGGAACAAAGTTTATCCAACTGCCGTCTCGTATAGTCGGAATCAATGGTTGGATAAGTTCAAGGAAAAATTTGTGCGTGCATGGACAAACTGGTATAGACACTACGAGAATGAAGCAACTAGTATAACGGAGTCCGCTCATGGGAGATTTAAAGATCTCATCGATTCTATCCAAGTAGACGCCCAGTTACGATCACCGAGGCCATGGAGAAATACTTTAAGAGTGATATCTATAGGATCAAGAAGGCTTTTGAGAAAATCTCAATCGAAAGGATGACTTCATATCTTCAATATGGTAAGTTGCTCCGAGGAATAGAATTCAACGTCTCTCATTGGGCAATAAAACATATGATGAGAGAAATGCAAAAGGAGATAAACTACGACAAACCGGGTGATGTGTGTATTTGTCCCGACATGTCTTCATTGGGGCTTCCGTGTCGTCATATTCTTGTGAAGTATGAATAAGTAATACCTATTGAGGTTATCGATCCATTTTGGAAGCAACTATCTTTCACCCCCCTTACTAAGCTCCCGACAATCACCATCGGATACGAACGAAGCAAAAGAATTCTTCGATGCTTATTCACGTGAAACTCGGCTAGACGGAAAGTCTTATTGAGCCAATTAAGGCTAATTACTCGCCCATGGACAGCACAAAGTGAAGAGCCAATAAAGGGAGATCCTCCCGATAGACCACAAACCAAAACGACAAGGACAAAACAAAGGAAATAATTAAAAGAAATGAGTCAATGTGAATGTGAACTCGAGGCAAGTAAGAAATGAGATCCAACCGCTTGTGAGATTTCAGAAGCAAGGTTTACGGAAGCGCCGGTTCCAAACAAAATGGGTAGGCCGAGGAAGGAACCTCTATCAAGTCAACAACAAACGGCGGATTCCGTATCCACACCAAAAGACGTTGGATCGGAGGTTCCAAAGAAAAGGGGTAGGCCGAAGAAGGTACCCACATCGATTGAACAAGAACAACAAGCCGAGGAAACGGATGCCACACCTAGAATCGATGTATCAGAGGTTACAAAGAAAAGGGGTAAGCCGAGGAAGGTACCAACATCAAGTGACAAAGAACAAAAAGCCGAGCATGCATATGCCACAACTAGAGTCGATGGATCGGAGGTTCCAAAGAAAAGGGGTAGACCGCCAAAGGTACCAACATCAAGTGAAAGAACAAGAAGGTGAGCATTCCGAAGCCACACCCATAGTTGATGGAACGGCGTTTCCAAAGAAAAGGGGTATGCCGACAAAGGTACTAACATCAAGTGACAAAGAACAAAAAGTTGAGCATTCCGAAGGCACACCCATAGTTGATGAGGCGGCGGTGCAAACAAAAAGGGAAGGCCGAATAAGGAACCTACATCAAGTCAACTACATCAAGGTGAAAAATTCTCAAGCCACACCAAAAATAAGTGATAGCAAAGGTAAGCGACCCATATCTAGTCAACAACAACACGATGGTGACAACTCCGAGGCACGACCAAACTTGATGTAGTTTCGGTTCCAAAGCGAAGGGTAGGCCAAGGAAGTATCCACTCCTATCACATATTGAAGACATTGGAAGTGTAGAGATTACAGAGGATGGATTGGATATAATTAAGCTAAAAATGGTAATATGAAGATGTTTAAGGATCCCACAACAAGCCTTATAGACATTATCATACCAAAATAGAGTCTTATGTAGAGCAACGTCCTGAGGTTATTCGCGAGTATATTATATATACGGATGATGTCGATGGATATGGAAATTGTGGCTATCATGTCGTGACCTAACAATTAGGAATATTTGAGACGGCGGTTAGTAAAGGATGTCACCATGCCGATACGCTAGAATGAGGATGGTCGAACAACTTATGAAAAAGAAGAGCTTTTATGAGCAATTGCTTGGTGAAGGAGAGGGGTTTGATAGTTTTTATACTAAGGTGTTAGGGCCCGAGCAAGAGATGAAGTTCCTTCCTACTCAATATTGGATGCGAATGCCGGTTTGTGGTCATCTAGTGGCGGATACATTTAATTGTGTTATTTATTTTGCCCCCACCATACAAGCAACATATACACCAAAGTGGCAAAAGTGCGAAGGATCTCTTAAGAAGAGAATAATTTTTTTGGCGTTCGTGAACGGTAATCATTTCATTATTCTAAAACTCAAGGAAAATTGTCCATTGCCACGTGTTTGTGGGATGACTAAAAACAAGGATATAGATCCCAATATCTGGAAGGAATGGATGGCATTATATGGGGAGAATCACCAATTTTGGGATGTGTTGGCATTATCAATAAAACCTCTCCAAGAGAAGATGCAATTTCATATGTGTGGAAGCGATGATGAGTAATTTGGATATATGCGGTTCACTAATACGCAACATTTTGTTTTTTTTTGGAAGTGTGAATTGTAAACATTAAATCATATTTTGATGCCAAGCCGGCATGATTGTGTTTCAATACTACAACGCCGTAAGCTGGTGCCGGCACAGAACTAATCTTTTGAAAAAGTGCCGGGATTTCAGAAAAATATCCAGAGAATTTAACAAATGTGCCGGCATTGAAATTAAATTACAAACTGTGCCGGTACTCTGACAAAAATATTTTGCGCCTGGAAAATGCAGACTACCAGCATGGTAGCCAAAAAAACTTCAATGCCGAAACTCCGTAATTTCTGTGATTTTGAAAATTCAGAGTGCCAACATTGTTTTTACCATTTTCGACCATGCCGATACTGTTAGAAAAACTCTGAAATTTCCGTGATCTTGAAAATTCAGAGTGCCGGCATTCCAAATATATTCCGGCAAAGAGGTATTTTGACACTGATTTATCAACATAATAAATCAAATAACAACACTAGATTGTTTAAAAAAACCATCTCCAAAGTTAAGATGTTCCAAACTGAAAACAAATCAAACATAAAAAAACCAAAACAAGCAAAGAGTTTAGCAAACACACACAAACAAACACATGTTCCACATTGTTCAAGACACACAAACAAACATAAACCAACAGTAGATTGTTCAAGACCTAACTAATAACATAGAAGAAACGTTAACAAACATCTTCGATCACTCGGTCCTTGGCTTTATGTACCATTTTCTTCCTTTAAGCCCCACAAGTCTTTTGCCTCTGGATCTTCAATTTTTTTTTATCTTTTTCTCGACCGTCTGCATTTATTCCGGGGTCAGTATAACTCCTTTCTTGTTCGCAGTTAAAAAAAATTCCCAATTTGCCTAGCCGCTGACGTTGTTGTCATATTTTTGAACATGTACTTAGTATTTATACTTATGCAAGTTGATAGATATAGATTAAAAGAATAAGAAGTGATCAAGAATTATGTACCAACAAAGTAAGGGTATTTTGAAGTCAGCGGGAACAGTTAATTCATCCTGGAGTGGTGGAGGGAGGTTATGGTTGTGTTGGCACTTATATATTGGTTGGCGTACAATATAAGGATGCGAGTACCTCAAATGACCTCCAAGGAAGTGTGGTTCGGACTCATAACTGTTTTAGCCATTCCCAACCAACCCTATTATTTTAGGGTAAAAACTGATTCTGCTGGAAATGGTAAATTTGGGTTTGCCGCCGAGAAACTAATCTAAACCCTAAACAAATGCACTGCACGAGAGTACTTTAGATTCGAGAGATCAATTTGTACAATTCTGGCCTAAACCAAGAAATGGCCATTCCAGTCTTGCTTCGATCACAAAATGAAGGAGAAGGGTTGATCTTAGGGAGGGAAGTGAAGAAGGTGTTGAGATCAAAGTGGTTAATTCTGAAGGTATGGTTGTTTATGACTTGTATCAAAATGTGGAACTTGCTTGAGGAATGTAAGCTATAAGTTCTTGGTGTTTTCTGGATACTTGTGTTGATAAACCGTTGTTGGTTGAAATAGGTTGAAAATCTATTTATATAAGTCATAGTTGGATGCACCCTGATCTCATAGGAAGTGGAAGTAGTTGAGTGATGGAGAAGTGGGGATCGTGTAAAGTGTTGAAAACCACGTCCCTACTATGAGGGGAAGACATGCGGTTTACACCACTACCTCTGTTGCCACTAACTGTCCGCCTTTCCCGACACTTTCTCATAATGGGCGTGTTGCACGCGCACGCCGTAGACCGCCGAGTAACAATACACCTCGATGAACATCCCCGCCTTGTGACATGTTTGATATCTCGAGTATTTTGTAAAAAAATATGCAAGACGTTTCGAGTGGGTCTTGCCTGCAAGACCTAATTATTTTGACCAATCACGCGTAAGATAGGCGGCGGCGATCATTTGTTACAAGTCAAGCCATGAGACTTGCGGCCGCCATCTTGGATCACCGCCATGAGCTATCCATGTACATAAAAGATGTGGTGGTTTCCGGTCCCCTATAGGAGAATTAGGCTAAGTCCTATGGGCTAGATATCTAGCGGCTAGATTGGCCATCCACGTCAGCTTGGGCAACCTACTAACCCCTATGGCATGGAGAATCTAGCAGCGAAACGCTGAACAGTACAGTGTTTAACGCTGAATAGTACAGCGTCCAGGTGAACGCTGAACCGAACGGCGTTTGACTTGGTCAGCTAGTTTGAAAACGCCGAACTGTTCAGCGTCCCAAAATCGGGTTTTCTATGGCGCAGAAGCCCCTTCTTCCTCAGTTCTTCCCATTTCATTTTCCTTCTCAAACACACCCGCAAATGGATTTCGTAGATCAGTGATTCTAGACGTTTATTTCTCAATTCCTTCCGTGGGTTTGTACTCCATCAATTTCTTGATCGTTTGAGAGTATTTTCATTCAATTCCGTCCACGAAATTGATTGAGGTAAGGATTTAAAATTTTAGGGTTTTCTTCTTCTTGATATTTGATTATGATGAAAATTTGATGAAATTGATGATTGATAGTTGATATAATGCATGATTTAGATGATATGTTTACCTGATTTAAATGATATGTGATTGAAATTGATTTTTAGAATTGTTAGGTTTAATTTGATTATTTGTGATGAACAAAAATGAAATTGTTGATAATTTGATTATTTGTATGATGAACCGATAACGATAATTTAGTTTGTATGATGAAAATGAATAATAATGATAATTTAGTTTGTATGGATGAATTTATAATGATCATTTAGTTTGTATGGATGAAAATTAATGACAATGATAATGATTTTTTTTTTCATGTAGTATGGATGAAATGCTAGATGGGTTGGATATAGTTTCATCATGGAAATGTGATAGACATGTATGTCACGATGTTACGAAAGACCCTCGCATTTAAAGAAGCTTTAGAGGTAGTTTCAAAGATATTGAAAATTATTATAATATTGTAGTGCAAGATAATCCGGTAGCACAACAATTTTGTGATAATTGTGGCTTTTCCTCTCTGTTTTTGAGTTTGATTTCGCCAATCGGGATAGAGCCTAGTTGAAGCCATAGCTGAGATGGTGGAAAAGTACCAGAGCCTTCATTTTCGGGAGTTTGAGATTGGCATCCTTCCTTTAGATTGGTACATGTTAACGGGAATTCCAGCCACACTCCTAGTAAACCATGAGTAGTTATGCCGCAGTTGGGTAGTGATCTAAATATATCCTGCTTTGGATGATTTGTATTTTTCGGATATCAAAAATCATGGTACAAAGGGGACTCTAAGACTTATACATTTTCCTTAATTGTCTTGAAAACTACATTGAAAGTAGAAAAGGCCAATAATATTGAATGTGCAGTGACATTGACACGAGCATTCTTTATGTGGTGTTTTGGTCATTTTCTTCTAGCGCATTCTACGAAAAGTAGATAAACGTTGGGTTTTGTTATTTGATGACTTGAATAGAGTTGGGGAGTATGATTGGGGTCTAGCTTCGTTAGGTAATACCTATAAATATCTAGACGATTGGTCAACCAGGGGTACAAATTTAGTTGGCATGGTTGTGGTACTTGAGTATTGGTACTATTACTACTTTCATGAACATGCAACCCTTGCTTTGTAAGTCACCTTCTGGTCATTATGATGTTTTCCCAAAGATTTTTCTCTTCAAGAAAATTAGGATTGCATCAAGGAAGAGAGGACATCGAGAAGGCCAAAAGGATACTATGAAACACTCAGTCAAAAGCGCAAGAATATAGATTGACACTAGAACAAGGAATCATGTATTTGGCAACCATGGGCGGAGAGTCGGTATGCTGCGGTAGACCAATATGAGTATGCACTAGAGGTATCCAAAAAGAGAGTTCTTTTTTTTAACTTTGAAAAGCGCACAAGAGTTAGTTGTTACTTGTGAGAGATTCCTGGCAAAGACACAAAAGATTGTAGTCCCTATAAATCCTCCAAATTTGGAAAAAATTGATGAAGATGATATTGTAGTAGAGGTCAATGACTATTATACAGTCACAGAGGATCAATATAACACTTGGTGGACGAAGAAGAGTGTTGGACCTTATGTCACCGAGTCATACCATGCACGTAACGTCGATGAGATAGCGGCAGCGGTAGCTCGCCTGCTCGGCAGTTTGTTTCCTAGTCACCCTCCTCCGACATGATGTCGTCATGACATATACCTATCACACACTTAATGAGCCCCATCACAACTGCCGGAGATAGAATTCACTTTACCATTTTCCAATGAAGCCGGCCAGAACGTCAAATACCGGGGCCCAAGGGTTCCTTGTCCGTATAACTTTCGGGAGATGAATTTGACAATGGTAAGTACATTTACATTTTGTACTCATTTTCATTTTAAGTTTCTTGAATATTCGACTAAATTCTCTAATTTATATACTTGTAGGAAGATTGCTTTAGGTTTATGGAAAAATCATGTTCATACTAGCTTGATCTCGTGGCCGCATGGGACGAGTCGCATAAATTGGTTACAACTTCATGTTCCTCATCTGGCAGATCTACATCTTCTTCCGTACCATCTATCCATGCTCCAAACAATCCAAATGAAGCTTTTACATCACAAGACCTCACATTAGGTGGTTCATATGAATGGGATATGGGTCAAGGATTTTACACTCCTAGGGTCGAAGATGGAGCTACTACATCACAACAAGGAAATGCACAATATCAACAAGGAGGAAATGAATTTACCGATGCGTTGTTGGGGGAAAGCGAGCCTAACATTGTTTATGATACTCAGTTCAGCCAACAACTGATGAGTGCCAAATAGTGCATATTTATACACCTTTTTATTGGCATTTTACTCATCTTTTGTGCTCATAAATCAGATATTATCCCATATTCTGTATTTTCCTTGTTTTCAAGAATAAATATTTGTACTAATTAATTTTGTGTTTTTAGGTAATAAATAAAGCTCGGAGAAATTGAGGAGCCAAAAGAACAAAGAATGGGAGACGAGCGTCTATGGAGCAGAAGCTGGCTCTGCGCGAACTCGGCCACAGACCCAACAAGGAAGACATGGCTAGAGCTACCCATGACCCGGATCCGAACCCGTTCACCCTGAGCTGAGTTGAGATCTCACCAGTTGCATCCTACGGTCGCTCCTTCTTGCTCATCGTCCTTGATGCATCCACTCAACACCGAAACAACCCACTTCTCCCACAACCGTTCGCGATCTTACCCACCAAATCCTACGCTCGCTCCAAATTTCTTCGCATCGTCATCTCGCTACACCCGCTTCACAAGCAAAACCTCCCATACCCTTACACCATCCGACCAAACCCATACCTCTCTTCCACTTCTCTTTCTTCTCTTCTCTCCTTCATCTCGACTCAAAATGGCAGAGCCATCTCATCCACCGTTCTCCCACCACCCTCGTACCAGCCTCGCAAGGTCAACACCGAAGCGCCGCCACAGTCTTCTCTTTCCGACACCCATATTTCTAGTTATCTCTCATGTAGCGTCTCTTCCCAAGAGGCTATGTTAGAGATAAATGGAATTAGGGTTTACTCTTGCATGTGAACCAGAGCCGAAGGAACAGAAGAGAGAGGTTTGGGTGTTCGTGAATTGTTGTTTTGAGTGATTTTTGAGATATAAATTGAAGTTTATGTTGTGAGAGGGAGACAGCATGTTTTAGGGTTTGAAGTTCTGCAATTTTATTTTAATTGATTTTATTTTCTGCATTATGTTCTAAGCAACAAAAACTAGGGTGTAATGAAACCATTTTATTTAATATGAAGCAAGTTTATTATCAAATTGTTCTTAATGTGTATAGTGCTTAGAAAATAAGTGATTCATTGAACCAAGCTTTCGTGATCACCGGTAATGCGTAGAAAGACCGGTGATACTAGGGGTATGTAAGGAGATT
>JAJJWW010005637.1:0-104368 GCA_023531295.1 Papaver armeniacum | reverse complement strand
TACTAATTATTATTAGCCACTAAACCCGATTAGTGAGGGGTAGATTAGGATTTAAAAAATACTAAGATAAGGGGTGACCCCAATTGATATTTGGACTTTTTTTCGTCCTTTTCCTATATCCCCAATTACAAATTTTATCCCCCAATTACGTGTTCAAAAAAGTTCCTGTTTTAACCTTCATCTAGGGGCCAAAAAATTGCATTTAGAGCGAGGGAAGTTAAAAAATAAAAAGAATGCACCAGCCGGGAATCGAACCCGGGTCTGTACCGTGGCAGGGTACTATTCTACCACTAGACCACTGGTGCTGGATGTCTTAGCTTCCCAACATTCAAAATTTCTTCACTGCTTGGCAAAAAACCAAAGTACAGAATTACATTGAACGTACTAGCCTCTGGAGGAGGTAATAATATTGGAAGTAAATGGAGTCTAGCCTCTGGTGTACCTCCTCCAACTCTGGAATTTCCAGTGAATTCAACAAACTGTAATTTTCCAGATTCTATTGAAAAACCTTCCAGCAATCGACTAGTTAGTTTGCGATTGAGCCACTAAATTGATATAAACATCCTAGTTTTGTGTTAGTTTTCCTGTCCTAAGAGGTTGCCAAATACTAGGCAAGGGGAGGCAATAGACAGGGCCATTATCTTTACCCCATTGGCATTCAATAGAAAGACCACACTCAAAATTTGCACAAATAAAATGAATCACCCGAACAAATTGGTCCCACACTGCTTGTGTCCATACAAGAGACGAGAAGTTCTCAAAATGACAAATAGGATCGCTATCCACACAAATGAAACACCCAAACGGATTATATTAGTACCACATTGCTTGTGTCCATACAAGTGACGAGAAAAGAGACACTACAAATCAGCGAGGCATGGAAACGTTGAAGCATACTTACCTGGACGGGGTCTATGGATGATCAAGAAGGTCCATGGCCTAGGCTAGTGACCTCCATTGCACATTAAGGAGGGGTGCTCGCCTAAGATCTCCCCACTGAGGGAGAGTCTACGTCATAATTTGTTCCTGAGGGGGAACGCGTCCGCGCGGCCCCTGCCAATTTTCACTAAGACTAAATGTCTAAGCCTTTACTTTTCTTATGTGAGGCTTTTCAGCTGCAGTAGCTACAAAAACACACAAACCCGATTGTTTTAACAAAAAAGGAACACCTATTAACAGAACCTATAATAACGGGTGTCAGGCATCTCAACTTTAACTCTAGCTCAGGTCTACCCATATGCACATTTTTATCACCAGCAGCAAGCAATGCCCTCCCTTTGCTTAAAAATTTATGTCTACCTGTCACAGTGAACAAATTGAATCTCAAGAACCTGACATTTAGCTCTAAATCACCAAGGAATACTCCCCTTTTCTAGAATCACCAACAACTGATTTAGAATGTGACCTGATTATGAATTTATCACACCTTTATAAGCTAACAGCCCATTCACAATCAATACCATCACCTCAGCAGTATAATTTGCCACCCCAATACCACCTGAAGTCGTGATAAGTAGTCCCAGCTAATAATGCCAAATCCAGCATTTCCTGGATTCCCTAATCACTGCAGCGCACTTTTTTAATGCAGTGCTCTTTTTTAATCAAACTACCTTCTGGTTGTATGAAAAAGTCTAGGATATCTGCAGCCATACACTCGACTATTTCTTGCTTAAATTTCTTACAAGTGTGTTTGAGATTAGTCTCTGCCAGCCAACTAAAACGGTGTTTTTCAAAGTTTTGAACAGTCATCGCCTCATATTCTTTATGTTGAGAGGAAATCGTCATCAGACAAGAGCGATATAGTACTTGGTAAAACAACAACTTCCAAATATACATGGTCAGGGGCATCTGTGGAATTCTGTCGTGGGCTGTTGGTGATATAATCGGATGTTTTATTGATTTGGATCAAAATGTGGTTTCTTTCTATAGGAATACTGCCTCTCTTGGTGTGGTATTTTACAGTTTTGAAAGATGGGTCCTGAACTTGGTCATCATACTTTCCCTGCAGAGTTTTAATTAACGAAATACGCAAGTTACCACACTTAAATAGCTTGAAATATATCTCAATATTCCCATCCCTTGTCTTCTGTCCCTGATTCTCTCATATTCAGCAATTATATGAGCAAAAGCCTCATTTTTTGCTCTTTCCTTGCTTCTCATTCCGTCAGTTGACATACGATGGTTGTGTGTCCAATGAAATGCAGATTTCCATATGATGGTTGGCATTTTCCTTGCCAATGACCTGCGTGTATTTATGTCGAGGCTATTAGAACTTCAGCGAGTGGAGAAGGCTATTATTGAGCAGATTAAAGAGGTATGCGCCACTCATGGGGTTGTTTCATCCAGTATCTTGATTAATCTGCAAAGACTTTTGTTCTGCAACAAGTCTAAAATTTGGGAAATCTTCCTTGATATTCCACCATGATATCAATGCCGTATCAATAATGTTAATCTTAGTGAAAAAGGAATGTGGTGCATTATTATTACATCATTCACCCACAGCTAGATACTATCAGCGTGCGATAGCAACAACCATGGTTGCTTTCAGGAGAGATTTGTTCATTGAATCTCCAGTAAAGCTTCCATACATTTCATAAGAAAGTTGGGAAAGAAGTTTACCTCCAAATATTTGAAGAATTCACCATGTCCTTGATTGAAAATTGCTTTGTCAATAAGATGACTCCAAAACCAGAAAAACACACTGATAGTTGTAGAACGAACCCCCATCCAGTGAGTCGATCATTTTCCTATCTCAAATTATAAATCATTAAAAAAAATCCGATTCCTAATTTGAGAAAAAAGTTAAAAGTTGGTATTTCATTTAGCTATAATAGTTTAGTCCCACATTGAATACGTTATTATTTTCCTTTGGTTTATAGCTGCCTTGCGCAGCTTCTCAAGCATCGGGTGAAGCGTACAGGATCTGTAGTTTCGCTGCGTAGTTTGCTCCCTGCGGGGATGTCGAGCGACTAGTTGCATAGCAGTCTGCCAGATGGTGCACCATTTTTTTCTTTTGTTTTTGGCAGTCTGCCAGATGGCTTGGATTCTGCCCCATTTTTTTGTTTTTTTGTTTTTTTGTTTTTTTTTACAAACATAAATCCACTTAATGAAACCCAATTGTATCATGCAGTTGCAAAACATCCTCACTGGTTTTGATGAAATGCCCCCATTATCATGTTTTTACTCTTTCATCGCTTTGGCTTGCCATATATTGAAGCAGCGTTGATGTTTCTTTGGTGGAATTTACCAGATTTTGAGTTCGCTTCTTTGAGTCCCTATTAGTTAAGAGATTAGATAAGCAAGATTTGCAGTTGTTGGTGCAATCAGTTTTTTGGACTGTATCGTGAGCATGTGTCTCTTGTACGCATGATGCTGACAACATCTGCTTGGAAACTGTTAGAAGGTATGTGCAGAATTGTAATGGGTACGGATTTTATCGGTACAGTTTCACCGTGTACCTTAATCGATCTTACATCAATGAAACATTTCTTCTGTACTTTTGTGGTAAGTCAAGAGGCAGCAAGCTCAATAACAATAACAACTTTTATATTATATTGTCCTAGTTGGTTTCGAAAACAATATCAACTTTTAAGTTCAATCCGTAGTTGTTCAGGAGTTGCAATCGAACTCTTAAGTTATCGTTGAAGTTCGGGGACATTATCATTGAATTAAGCATATGATTAGTCCCACATGGACTATTTAAAGCAGAGGAATGGAAACGAGACAGTACAAAAGAAGAAGTTGGACAGTGGGATTAAGCATACCTTTCTCGGCCTTTTGGCTAAGATCAAGTGTAGTATCTGTTCTTATCAGTTTAATATCTGATATGCCATCCATCGGATGGCACGATATTAATCTAATTTTTTTCACGGGGGAGTTCCCATCACAGCAGCTTGCTGCTGGGGTTCTCATGCGTCGCCTTTGCGTTGCACTACTGCATAGGCCTGGCGCACCCCACCAAATCTTAAAACTAACTTTTTGTTGCACTTACTTGCGCCCTGGTGGAGAGTGGAACATGTTGTTTGCTAATTCAATCACCACTTTATAGCTTCACAAACATTACACTTTACCACTACTACAACGCCTTTGCGTCGCCTTCACAAACATGGGGTTCTCTTTGCGTTGCACCATTGCAAAGGCCTGGCGCACCCCTACCAAATCTAAACTAAACTTATGTTGCACTACTGCAAGGGCCCGGCGTTTTTATATATGAAACTACAGCTTGTAAAAGTGCTGAGCTCTAGTATAGCTTGCTGCTCTCATGCAACACGAGCTCAAACTCCTTAACACTATCTGGTGAGTTTGACACTAAGGCCTTGGATAAGGCTCCAGATTCAGACTGTATCTTGCTCTCAAGCCTTGAGTGTTCGTCTTCTGAATATTCATTGTCTGGAAATGATCCTACACTGCTGGGATTCCTTGACCTTGTCTTTCGTTGGTGGCGTCGAAAAAAGCTGGAAATAAATTTGCCACGGATGAAACTTTTTTCAGTTTTTTTTAGGTTTCAGATGCCTGTTGTAGTGATCTACACTACAACAGCTAAATTAGGGGTTCAATCTACAGGATCTACACTGTAAGATTGGGATATAACCAACCTCAGAGAGGCGGAAGAGATAAACTCACAAACAATAATTCTATTTCATAATTTTCAGATGGAAATTACAGACCACTAAATAGGGCACAACTCCTAGACATGTGCGAGACACACGATCACTAACTAATATTAAGGCACCCACTAACAAGTTAGTAGCCACCATCAGGGACATGACAAATACCCACCCCTCCAAATCATCCTTGTCCTCAAGGATGAAAAATAAGGAGTGAGATCGATTGAAGCGACACACTGTTGCGGCGGCTTCTAAACACGATAGGAGATGGGATTTTATAGACTTCAACAACCAGGCCCACAAAAAGTTGAAGTCATTCCTCGAATTTCAGTAAGCAAGCCCAGTAGTACTACCTTCATCTTCACGGCTTGGGAAGCCTTAATATCTTTGACACTGACTTCATGACACCCACAGATAACAACTACAGCTGGACTGCTACTGATCATATAAGAAGTGCATTCACACGTACGGAGTAGATGTCCAGTATCAGTTGTGTCGAAACCTTAGAACGCCATTTGTGTCGAAATACGAAGCCTAACGACTGACTGCAATATAGCAAGCACTGGCAACCATTTAGATTATAGTTATGAAATGTTGTACTCATCTTTTCCTTGACCCGCAATGGCCCAACACGGAAAACTCCTTCCTCGGGTTGAGTTGTTGCAGGCTTGTTGAACACATCTGTATCCCTTTTCGGTTGCATGATGACCTTCCAACTTTTATCACCAACACTACCTGAATTTGAAATGAACATACTGACCACCCATACTAGAATTTCTCCTGGGCTAATAGCTTCTTTTGATTGGTGGTCCAGACACCACAGCTGACCACTACCGGAAGGATTGCGATGAACATTTATGAGGATGAACCACTCACTTAAAATGTCAAGTACTGTATCACCAATAACTCCATGAGCTTCTATGGACCTGTTATGCATATTCATTCTCCATTCACATTTTTTAGGTACTTGCGGCACGAGTGCATGATGCTTGGCATATTGGAATCTCAACTTAGGTACCTCACAGCTACCGTAACTCATAGATTGATATCTCTTTGCTTTTATCTGCACAGACCCACCATTATTAAGCTGCAACATGTGATGCTCATCCCAGCCGACACTCCATAAACTACTACCACAAAGAATAGAGCCAGGTGATCTAAGTAACTCAATGAACATCCGTACGTAGCCAATACCCAATCTCATACCCCATGGACATAACAATTTGAACTGCCACCTTGAGAAGACCACCAACTGTGTAGTTAGGAACTTGGTGTCAACAAAAGTAAGATAAATTCTCAATGTTCCCTCAAGAAATTCCGCCCATCTATTACCATTTGATGATTCATACCTCGAACACAGTTTAGCTAAAACCATTTCCTTTATCTCGTCCATGAAAACCATACTTGATATAACCTCTCAAAATGAAGTAAAAACTCCCAAAAGCAACGAACAAAACAAACCCCGACGCATCCAAGGGACGCAATGTATAATACAGAGAAGCATGAATTTGCACTTGACTGATCCCATGATAAACAAGTTCAGAAAACAAATTCTCACGGCAATGAAACATTAAAATTGAACATGCAAGTACCCATGAACAAGAAATACTTGTAACAACATAAGAGTACCCCTTAACGGTTTCAAACTCTTTTCCACGATCAAATATTCTACCCGTAAAGTGGAAACAAGGGTGAGATGAAACACACAGTGTCCATTTGAAACACACAGTATCCCACAAAAATATTTTTCCAGGTTTACCCAACATGAATACTATTGAATCCGTAAACCACACCATAGTTCGATACTCATTTGGAACCCGAAAAATTGAGAATTCTGCACCTCTACTAAAATTGCACACAATACTATCATGCAGACTACCACATCGTTGCTGGGACTTTTCGACCAGACATTTCTTCAAGAGCTGAGTTAGCAATGAATTCCAGTATGTAGTACCCCCATGGTAACAAGGTAGAGAGTATTGAGCGGAAAATTTTGTGAAGAGACCCCTCATTTTGGAGATCCAATATGTCACTAAAACTATCTCATGTGGTTGAAAACTCCTGCAGGCTGTAGATTTGAGCAAATAAAAGGGCAAGAAGAACCCAATTCTTGACGCGTAAAATTGAGTGCTCGCAATTGTGGGAACCGAGAGTATACGTACGAAAAGAAATATAAACTCATTCAACATAATCTTCAGCTCAGAAGTTTCATCAGGACAAGCACCCGCAATCCTTAATAACATACCACAAATTTTTTTTTTTGCAGCAGCTAGCCAGTGTGTATTCCCTGCACTAGTATTACCAGTTTGAACCAATATCAAAGCAGTTGAATGCATAAGCGACAACTTTACTGTATACCCCTGATGAAGAACTAGCTTACGAACAGACTTCCCATGGCATTCATCCTTTTCTAGCAAAAAATGTACCCATTAATATTAACCCAACAAGAAGTAAGCATATCGAAACTAAACTTAGAACTGCTTCCAACACAATACGGATACCTTTCAATAGCTTCAAACTCCTTCCCACGGTGAAATATCACTTGAGAAAAACTCGTGCTCCCATAGGAACATGAACTTGAAGAATCACCATCTAGACTTTTCCAAGCAGAATTCCAAGGTATTGGCTCAAGTATTTTTCCCGATTAAACAAGATATGAGTAAATATGAAACTAGCTAACGATCACAAAATTTGAATTAATAAAACTTTATTAGCATTGGAAATGCAAGGAAGAACTGGTATGAAAGTAGTTGTGACATTGAAATTGATATGAAAATTTGTTTGGGAAAAAAATTTAAGTTTACTGGGGAAGAATGAATTTAGGTTAGCATAAATATTCTCCCAATTACCATTGAAATTCTTATGCACTATGTTGTAATGCTTCATCTCATCATTAACAGTTTTAGTTCCAGATTTGAACGGCTTACCTTCCTGGTAGTCCAGAAACATCAAATTCTCCTTACGGCCAACACGAGAAGGATGAACGAGTTCGAATTTGTGAGACGCAGGGTGTTGGTGAAGCTTCTCAAAGTTGTGAATAGAAAAGCTAGGGTTAGCATCATCAACATTAGATGACTGGATTCCATAATTAGCTTTACAATTATCACCCAATTCTCCCATTGAACTGAAACCATTGCAAGTTACTTCCAACTTATCATCAATTTGCTCCTCAAATAAAAATGAAGGAATAATCAACTCAAGATCCAGAGATTCTTCTTCAATACCCATGGAAATTAATTGCATCCCTTGATATTCAACATCACATAGAACCTGATTAGTGGATGATTGAGAAATAGAACCATAATTTAGGTCGCTGACTTGATTTGTATCTGTAGAATCTTCTTCTTCTTCCAATGAGGTTGATGATTTTTGGCTGGAATCGATGACCAACTCCGAGTTAATTGAGTCTCCTACCAATTCTTCGTTGTGAATTACACCTCCAACTTCATTTTTCTTCACCCCTCAAAGAACTTCCACCAAGTTTCCGTCGATGTTGGTACTGGGTTAATTTTCTCGTGAAGCTCTACTTTCCTCTCTCGCACGATTGATGAGGTCCAACAAACTTAGAGATTCTCGTTCCGAGTTGGTGAATTATTTCTCAATTCAATTAAGTAATCCAATCGAAGATGAAGTAGTTCACAATTTGCACTCATCGAAGCAAACAAATTATCCATGATAAATCCAAGGAAAGACCTAATCTGATACCACTTGTAGTGATCTACACTACAACAAATAAATTAGGGGTTCAATCTACAGGATCTACACCGTAAGATTGGGATATAACCAACCTCGAGAGGCTAAGAGATAAACTCACAAACAATAATTCTATTTGATAATTTTCAGATGGAAATTACAGACCACTAAATAGGGCACAACTCCTAGACATGTGCGAGACACACGATCACTAACTAATATTAAGGCACCCACTAACAAGTTAGTAGCCACCATCAGGGACATGACACCTGTGGATTTAACTGTTTTGTTGGAATTTTAGTTTTTTTTTAATTTTTTCAGTTTTTTTTGGCTCTCAAGCCTTGAGTGTTCGTGTTCTGTATATTCATTGTCTGGAACTGACATTCTACTGCTTTTTATTACTTTTTGCGAAAACGTCTCACAGAAGGCTTTTACAACAATTCATTTTCTGTATTAGAGGTTCATAGCTCTGGCTTGCCTGTGAATGACAGACCATTGCAATTCCTCTCCTATGGCCATGGGGCACTTTGAGTAATAACTGATAAGATGATGACTCCAAAAACAAATCTGAAACAGAATCCCTTATCCAGTCAATCATTTCCCTTTCTTCCAAATCTGTGTTTGAAGGAGAGAAGAGAAATCATAAAAGATCTCATTCAAATTTCACTTATCACTATTGGTATTTTTTTTAGCTTACAATAGTTTAGTACCACATCGTGTATATTACTCATTTGCTTTGGTTTATATTCCGCCTGACCAAACTTATTAGCATGAGTTAGACGTACAGGATCTGTAGTTTAACTCGTAGTCCCCCATGTGGGGGATGCCGAATAACCACATGCTTCTGCTGCCGTGCAGCCTTGATCGACAAACCACCAGTCGCCGGGCCTACTGCCCCCATTTTTTTTTTTTTTTTTTTTTTTTTTTTTTTTTTTTTTTTCGATCCCAATTTTCTCTCTGAAGCTTAAAAAATTGTTCGTTCATGTTTGTTTTCTTCAGGAAGACATTATTGCTCAACTTGTTTAGTTGATGAAATGAGAAGGGAATCAGTTTTTCTTGGCCGAGTTGCTTCACTTGTAAAAATAACAAAACCTTAAAAGCAAGAAAAACAAGGTCAGAATCTCCATTCCGAAGGGTTCCGAAAGCAACTCCAAAAAAGAACAATAAAAGAAACATAAAGGGAAAGCAAATTGAATGCTTTTTTTTGCTGTAATTGTTCCTATACCAACAGGAATATCTCAACTGTACAACCCCATGAAGTCAAGGACACCTTCACCCTAACTCTTAACTTAATTCACAAGACAATCAACCCCAAAAAATTGTCTTTCCTTTCTCCCTACTTTGAGGTCACCTCATATGTATAAACTGACATGGTCAGAAGAACAAACAAACAAACAAGAACATCATAGAAAATTGAACATAAACTGTGTTGAGAACAAGAAATTGAGAACAAGAAACAACAGATGCTCAAATCAAACATGTCTTCCCAAAATGGAGCTGAAATAGTGTTTTTCGATCTAGAAACAACTGTACCAAGAAAAGCAGGAGCAAGGATTTGGGTCTTGGAGTTTGGAGCTATAGTTGTTTGTCCACAGAAGCTTGAAGAATTAGAGAGTTATTGTACACTGATAAGACCCACAGACTTATCGGTGGTTAACCTCAGATCTGGACGAGTTGATGGAATCACACGTGCAGCTGTAAGAACCGCTCCCAAGTTTGAAGATGTCGCTGACAGGATTTTTGGTCTGCTAGATGGTAAAGTTTGGGCAGGGCATAACATCCACAGATTTGACTGTCCACGCATTAGAGAAGCTTTTGTTGCTATTGGACGTGCTCCTCCAGTACCTGTAGGAACGATCGACTCTTTAGGAATTCTGACCCAGAAATTTGGCAGGAGAGCTGGAGATATGAAGGTAACAACGACCCTACTCATTAACAAACGAAATGCTACAACATTATTTAGAATATTTACAGTTCATTATATTGGGATAATCTAAAGGTTAAGCAGGAATAATTTTCCCATCAGGCCATGTTGTAGGTTACAAGAGTAGCCTGGAGCCATGGTTGAAGTCAATTTAAATGGAAACCGAAATGGAATAGTATATGTATAAACCAAAAACATGAACTTAACATTATAGATCTTTTTATCTTCTCTATCATTTTTCTTTTCTGTTATGTTGATGTGCTCTACAGGCATTCTAGTTTGTTTAAGATGACCAAACACTAAAAGATTACAAATTCGCAAACTAATGAACAAGTGATTCGTTCTTATTCAGATGGCAACCCTAGCTGCTTATTTTGGATTGGGAGAGCAAAAGCACAGGTATTGTTTTTACTACTAACTTTAGCGACAGAAAACTCAACAGAACGTCTGAAACTAATTTTTGTTTTAAAATTGCCTAACAGGAGCTTGGCTGACGTTCGAATGAATTTGGAGGTTCTCAAGCACTGTGCAACTGTATTATTCCTGGTAATTAATGCATACACAACTTCTAATGCTCACTTCTATTGCAGCAAAAAAGTAGACTGGTATTTCATCCGTTTCAACCTATTTTTGTTGTGAATTTCTAACCATTGGGGTTTATTTATTATCAGGAATCGAGCCTGCCCGATGTATTGGGTTGTCCCAATCAGGGATCTCCAACAGTTGCCACAAGGAGTAGGACCAATGGGAGGTTAAGATCATATGGAGGAGAAACAAGTAGAAAATCCCCACCTATTCCTAACCTTGGATACCATAGAGTACTACCCTATGCACGAAACACTACTGTACAGGTTAGAATCTTCTACAACTTCTTTTTAACTATACAACATTTTAAGATAAGAAAATTAATCATTTTTAGAAAAATATTTACCAGATGACACACAAACAGATCGATATTCTCTGCAAGGCCGGGTAATGGACACCAATAGAAAGACAACTTCCTAATAAACCAAATGAAGAAGGAAGCAAACTAAAAACTAAGGTTTCAACTTTGAAACTGGTGATGGAAAATGGAATTCTCCTAATCTACCCAGGTGGCATAAAGCCTGTTTGTACAGTCACTAACTCAAGGACTCGGCATTATAGTCTTCTATTATCATGGCTGTAATGAGTTGATCCACACTAGAAACATGGCAGGCTCACTAACAAATTATTTATAATTTATTTATTTTTGTGTACTGATGCCAGTCAATGTAATTTCGGTTGTAACATTCATCTTTCAATTCAAAAATAATTTTCTTACAGTAAATATCGTAAAAGAAGTTTTTTCATTCCCTAACAAAGCAATGGAATTCTACGGAAGTTTACAGTTCACTAGAGAAAATTGATAAGCATGGTAAGACATTAAAACGAGAACCCAAGAGAGTGGAATAAGAGAAGAACAAGAATGAGAATACAGAACCTTGCTTAGCACTCCACAAAAATACAGCTTAAGATCCCCCAAATAACTTGCGCATGGTGACCTTCCTGGCCAATACCTGAATTATCAATAAGCAAGATAAAAGTTGTAAATTTATACGAAGAAAAGTATATATTTTCAGAGACTACCCAAACTAGTAAGCAGTATAAGTAACAAGTAAGAAGTTAATATAACAGGACTATTGGCACTTTTAAGCAGAATACTGAATAACTTCCCTTGACTTTTATATATTTTTGGATAAATCATCATAATTTTCTACAAAAAGCAGCCAAAAGACATTACAAACCAATCAACAAACTAGAAAGACCTGACCAATTACAACACTATACAAAACAAAAGTAATTCTGATCAGGCCATTATAAGTTAGGCAGAAAAGGAGGAATGGAATCAAAAGTAAGAAACGGCCCTCTGTTAACTGAGCGCCTTTCTTGGTCCTGCTGAAAAAATAACTTCACAGTAGCAATGTTTGAATTCAATAGCCTCAAACTAATATCTTTATTCTTTTCCATCTTGCTGTGACACCATAACTTAGTAATACACTTGACTATCTATGGGGGTGGGATGGACTTGGAATGAAAGAACAAGAACTAAAGGGGAGTGTACAAAAGAAAGACGACCTTTTTCCCTTCTTCTACCAATACAAACCATTTGAAGGGAGCCCGCTAAAGTTGAAAACAAAAGGCGGAGGGGAGAAGAGATCAAACCCCTGTACAAAAAATCTACTAAGGACCCTTTATCTCTCTTTTTCCCTCTCTGTATCTCCAACTGCCAAATGAGGTAACTCAATCGACTTGGGTAGATAGGTATTTGAGGGCGAGAAACAACGAGGTACAGAAGATGCTATTCCACCAACTATAGTGGATCTGCACAAAACACTCCAAACCACTTCCCATTTCTGGTAATGCAGTCTGAGAGTCCTTTCATCATCTGCGTGGAACCCCCATTGCCTTCCATTAGTATCACATTTGCTCGTCCCCGCGAATTCAAAATATAATAACAGGTTTGATCACCCAGAAAGATACAGAGGAGTAGATATAGATGGGAATGCACATCCATGCCTACACCTGTATTTGTTTTGATTTAATCTGAATTGTTATGCTTAGCCAGTTAATTACAGTGCATCAACTAACCTGTACACTGCTGCAACAGCGCATGCAAGACTAATCAGACTGATCCACTGCCCAACACCTGCAGACCAGCTTATATAATTCACCCTGGCCCAGAAGTACTTGGTTTGGCATACCACTCTGCCCAGCTTGCAGCTGTTGTTGTGGCTGTGACCGGAGGTTGCTGAGGTGGCTGTTGCTTTTGCAGCAGCAGAGCCTGCGGAGGTGGTGGTGGTGGTGGTGGTGGTGGTGGTGATGGAGGTTGCGGTGGCAATGGCACTGGTGATGTAGGCTGTTAACCTGATGGTTGACAATTATGTGGTTGAAGCATTCTGAGTATATTTGGCCGCTGCTGCTGACCAGACCCCATTGCCACTGGAGGAAGTGTATCATGACCAGAAGTAACAGGTGGGGGCTGGCCTTGGTTGTTCGTCAGATCAGAATGAGATGAAACCTGGGGAAGTTACTTCGACAGAGAGGAGGGTGGTGAACGAGAAAACAGCTTTTGCTGAGACAAGGATGGATTTGTTGATTGAGGAAGCACCAGCGAATTTTTCGACTGAATTGAGTTTGAACCTGAAAATATACCCTGGTTTTGCATCATATGATGCATGACCTGCTCACCCTTCTCATGTACTTGTTTTCCTGGAGTCGAAGCAAGCCCATTTACATGAGAGGAGGGATCAGCAGAGTGGGTTCTGATGCATTACTGAAGTGGTCCCTCTGCCCATTCCCTTAATGAATTTAGGTTGTTGATGGAATTGAGACTGTTTCCTTTGTGGAGTAAGATTCCTAACAATCTGTTGAAAATTCTGTTGCTGTTGCTGTTGCTGTTGCTGTTGCTGTTGCTGTTGCTGTTGCTGTTGCTGCTGCTGCTGACGCTGCCGCTGTTTTATTATTTGACTAGGTAAGCTACCAGCAGTACTATGGCTTCGACCATGAGGAGGAAAGGAAGGTGATGTTTAGATTGGGGCTGCGTAGTTACCGGGCTCATGGATGAAGATGCCTGAGAGTTTAAGGGCAACTGAGAGTTTGGTGAAAGCAGTGAAGATGCCTGCTGCTGAACCTGAGAGGAGTTTTGTAGTGAAGTTGATATTGGATGCTAGGAGGATTGTGGTTGGCCATGAGACAGCGCTGGAAGAAAATTGTTGTTGTTGCTGCTGCTGAAGCATGAACCGTTGCTGCTGGACTTGCCTATCTTTAGCAATCCGGAGCACGCAAGGGTTGCTGCCTTGAAGATGAGGGTGATGAGGTTGCTGTGGGTGGATGGAAGGGACATGAGATTGTTGCTACTGCTGCTGCTGCTGCTGTGTGGAAGGTGTTGGACTGGAAATGTTTGACCAGGTGGAGGGGCCATCTGATTTGGAAAACCACTGCTCAACCCATTGAAAGCAGGATGACCTTGGCTATTTCCTTGAGACACCTGTTGCATCTGAGCTCTTGCGTCATCATTTGCCTTTGATCATCTGGATTTTGACCAGGCTTAGACACAGCACAAAAGAAGCACCATTAGGAAATAATACCGATAAAAGAGCTTCAGAATAAAAAATTACTGCATACTCATATAATAATTTTAAAATACACTGTTTAAAATTAGATAAAGAACCTAATGATGCACTCGTTAAGCAATCTCATTTCCAAGTACACTGTTTATTTTTACTACCCCTTGAAGAATGATGGAAAAATGTGCAGTAAAAGTTTCAGAAAAGCTCACCCGCATCATATGCATCGTATCACGAGGTCTCATCATCGAAGTTCCATGATCAGAAACAGATCCATTGTACATATTTCCAGAGTTTGGCATGCCCACTGCAGTGGCAGGATGCTTCCAGAGGAAACCATGACCAACTCCCTGAAACCCTGGCCGAGGCATTGATGTGCCTCTGTTCATCCCAGGCATAATTCCTATACTATTTGAACCAGGTACCACACGATCACCTCCAGTCAAAGACCCGGGTACCGACATACCAGGGTGCTGGATATTTCTACCAGCGGCATGTGATTATAATGCATTCTTTGCTGTTCATCCATCGGTAAAGTTGGTCTTTGACCACAATATCTGTGACCATCCTAGAAGAACCATCCATGGTCATACACTTAATCATGCTAAATATGAGCTAACATAATAAACATCAGAAGTATATCGTGCAAATCTAGAGGAGGCATTACGTGCAGCAGATGGAGATGACAAGCTATTACCAAGAGCCATACCAGAAGATCCTTGTAGCATGGACTTAGAACCAGAACCAGACCAGAGGTGGGAAGAACTGGAGCAACATAACCTTGATTTGCAATTCCTAAGCTACTACTATGAGATCCTTGATATCCATGGGAAAGATCAGGACTTGCAGCATCACAGTGATCAAGAGGCCTTCATTGTCAAACAAGGACAAGTTAATGTACTGAATTCATGATCTACAAGCATTCAATCTAAGTATTAGAGAAAAGCAACGCAGAGAAAAAAAAAAATGATACAAATAGTTATTGAATTACTAAAGTGTGTTAATCACAATTTACGTTAGAGGACCCCTAGTAAGGTTACTTGGACAGACTTGAGAGAGAGCAAAAACATGAGAGCTGTGGACTGACAATGTTTGTTTCTGATCTTGATTAGCATTCTTCATGAAAACAAATCAAAGGAGAAAAGAAACAATCATATTACTAAACTTCACATAGAAAATAAATGCGAAGGAACGTCAAATTTCGCAGCTTCCTTTGGGCACTAGCAGACGCCACCAAAGATCGAAAATAAAGACTCCGTGATAGATAAACTAATTTTATATGGCCAATACAAAATTAGGAGAGCGCAAACGCCGTTGCAGAGTATTAGTAGCTATCCAGCTCCCGAACTTAAGGTAAATAACAGACCACATAAAAATGGTTTAATGAAGTATAAAAGACTAAAAGATATTTTCCCTTGGAAATCCAAACGCGACAGCTGGTGACTACAGAGAATAAAAGAAACTATACCAGCTTAGTGACCAAGTTTATCCTATGCTTGTACTTTCCAATATAGCATTTGACACGGCGCACACTTGATAATGACAGTAAACTCCACGACGCAAAAATGTAACAAACCTGAATTTTACGAGAATGTTGGTGTTCCCCAATGGAAATGATCTTCTCAAAGTGAGCCTTAATGGTATCCTCTTCCATTGGACCCCGCAAACAGTAAAACAACTGCCTTGCACTACCCTGGTGTAGAAAGAAGCACCGAGAAAAACAACATTAGTAAAAATACGATGGTAATTCCAAGAATTTACATTGAACAAACAGGTATACAGTATTTTAAGGGGGGAGAAATAATGTGAAAAATCATACTACCGAGGAGCAAAAAGCATCATACCTATGGGATTCCAGGTAAAGTTGACGGATTGGGTTGGGAAGACCCGGAATCATGAGCACTATCAGCCCCATCACCAGCACTCTTGCGGCCCATTAAAAATTTGTGGCGCTCCTTGCAATCTTTAGGTTTATGAAAAATGCACTGGATGTTTAAATGGGTCATTCACACATTAGCATCTTAAATCTTTTGGACATAATATGGTTGGCAGTAAGAAAAAATTGCAAATTGGTTAAAAAATATTGCAAAAGAACCTGGACGACTCAGAATTCACATGAAAACGTAGAAAGAGAAGTTTAACATATAGTCACCTTAAACTGTAGAGTACTGTTAATAACATCACTAACCAGTTCCCAGTTTGGACCCATATCGTGTATGAGGACAACAAGGGCCTGAATTACAAACATATAACATTCAGACTTCTTCACAGACCCAATAACAATCAAACGGCCAATTATATAGAAGACTAGAAGAGTATTAACCTGGTCTTCAAATTGCGTCCATGAACTTCCTGATCCGAACGGCTCAGACGTCATCTGCAAACATGATAAGTGTGCAAATCCATATTATATCTTCCACACTATCAGTTATATGAACCCTGAGCAGTGAAGTTACCCCTAGAAGTATATGTTTTGAAATTTACAGACAGAAAAATCAGCTGACCGAAAACAATACCCGTAAAAGAGCAGATACTACATATAGTGATGCAGAATCCATATAATTATAGGAAAAAATAGCATGCATTAGTGTGGAAACGTGTGTCGAAGTAAAATAAGAAAATAATCTCCACAAAATAAAAAATGTTGTCAATGTCATGTAAGAAAATGGCTGCCATCCTTTATGCCTTGTCCCGTGACCCGAACAATGATATTTAACCCTTTTATGATGAAGCAAGATAAAAGACGTTCTTCATATGAATAGACCTAAGAGAAAACCTTTGCATATAACATGACCAATAAAAAAAAATGCATATGCAGCCAAAAACCAATAACAATAAACTGAGTAAAGAGTCTATATTTTCTTATCCAACCACCACCAGTATCAATTAGGTATCTTGAATACAGAGAGACAATCACTACTGAATAGCATACCTTCACGCCCTTGGTTTTCCTTCCATGATTCTGCGCTAAGTGCATTTTGAGGTGCTTATTTGGATTCGTCAAATTATCACTTGGGAAGCTACCGGAGAAGGACACTCAATAAGCGGATTAAGATTTTCAGCAGAGGTATCAGGATAATGTTTCGTCATCTTAGGCTTCTTTGGAACATGTTGGCCACCAATACCTATAGAAACATAAAACAAAACTCATACAAGTGAGAATTGACACCCAGATTAAACACAGCATTAAATTGGCTATCACGAATGAAAGAAGATGATATAGATTATTACCATTGTTTCCATTAGTAATTACTTGCCATAAAAGCATGAATGGAATAGCTGCACTTGAGTCTGACGACTATTAGGCCCGCTCCAAAGCAAACCTAAACCCCCAGCTACAGCTCTTAACAAAAGACCAAAGTGATTTCTGGCAATAAAACCAAAACCTGAGGCGACCCGGTTCTCTTTTGCTGCACCAACGTAGCAAATGATAATAAAGCCTTCAACTGGAAGATCCCAAGTACACTGAATTGCTCTCACAAGTTTCATTCTCCTGCTCGTTATCCCAACGAATTGCAGAATTTGACCATCATAAAGCTCAGACCACCTATCACCTTTCAATCTCAACCCACAATCTTTGGTTAAATGACAAATTCTCATTTTCAGCTCCCTCCTGGCAATACCAGGCACCTTAAGAACAACTCTATTTGCTAGAAACCACAACTCCACCGTTGTGCAAAAGGCAGCAACAACCCAAATTTTGTAAACAACTGGACTCTTATCCTTAGCCACAGGTAAGATGTCAGAAAAAGCACCAGGAATTTGAAAGTGGAACACATAACACAACCATCTCCAAATATCCTTACCGAAACTGCAATCCCAAATAGAGTGTATTCGGTGAAAAACAACTCGAATGACAATGAAAAGAACACCATAGTTTTGCATATACGGTGATCAGATTAACAATCATAACAATGTGATAATGGCATGGAATCATAACAGAATGCAAGTAACAGTTGAATTCATATAGATGGCTCTAAATCATACATTTTTCATTTATCCAATACTCCAAATACAAACAAAAACTCTAAACCTCGTGTCCATTTCTGATTTGAATAAGATCCAAAAGAGTTACCTAAAAGCGCTCTTTAGCTGTCAATTCTGACCCAAATAACTTAAATAATATTCAGATTAACGAACAATGAAAAGAAAAATTCCTTGCATTACTTAGAAGAAATCCTGATTTTTGTCATCAGACATGCCACATTTCTTAGTTAAGAACAATATATTGGGCTGAATCAACCAATTTGATCTCTTAATGGATGGAACTGGTAAAGCCCAAATCTTGAAAAAACCTTAATTTTAGGTTTTAGTGTTTTTTCTACATGAGAAGAAGAGAATAATGTAGAAGAAGAAGAAGAAGAAGAAGAAGAAGAAGAAGAAGAAGAAATAAGGCACCTGATTTGGGTATCTCTGAATCCACTCTTTCTTGTGTTGTGAAACCAATTGAGCTGCTTAGGGGTGAATCATTTCGGGTTTTAGGGTTTACAGATGTTGATGCAACACCTGAGAATTGAAGTAGATTGGTTGAAATTAGTATATATTGATGATATGATGAATTTTTTTGGGAACCCATTGCTGCTGCTTTTCAACCTAAGCATCTTTTAATCCCCGATTACAAGTCTGAAATGTGCTGAACAACGAAATGCTTTTCAAGAAAATATTTTTTCTGGGGGTTTGACGGGACGAGTTTAAGAAAGAAAGACCGAAACTGGTACGACACATTTCTGCTAAAGCTCGCCTTATGAAATGAAAAAAGGAATCGGTTTTCCAAGGCCTAACTGAGTCGGCCGGACCCTTTATGTGTACCCGAGATCCGAAGTTCAAATCATCCGACAAAACTTATTGTGGGAGGATCCATGGACACTCTTAGTTGGACATTATCACAATTCACACATGATTTGAGTCATTTTTTCAGCATAACCCAAACGACAATCAACTTAAAATATAATATTTTGATGATACGTTCTGGTATAAGACTCTACATTCGTACCAAAAATGAGCACAATTGGAGATACTAAACCTCACCATCTACCGATCTTAATTTCAACCGTTAACTTTAAATGGTTGATATTCAAAGGGGTAGATGGTGGTGTTATATGTTTTGAATTGTGCTCATTTTGTGTGGGAATGTAGAGTCTTATAAGAAGAAAGTATCATCAAACTATTAGATTTAAATTCATTGTCGTTTGGGTTGTGAGGAGAGAATGACGCAGATCATGTATGATAGTGTCTATTTAAGAGTATCCATGAATCCTCCCTAAAACTTAATACGTAGATATCTACAACACGCCTGTGTTTGTGTTTCATCCTTCCCAACAAATTGCGTCGAGATGTTGAGACCCAAAAATATGGAGTAGTAGAAGTCAATTTGATCACCAAAATGAAATTCAAATGATGTTGTTAGAGTTGGAAACAATGGCGGGGAACGGGGAGTATTTTGTTGTCACGGTTTGAAGTTATAATAAGGTTGTCTAGAGAATTGATGTTGTTGCCTAGAGATTATATAGTCAGTCGTAGGTTTTTGTTAAGATTGGAAATGGAAAAGTAATTGTAACAGCAGGAAAACCCACGAGCACACCCCAAAGGTACCTCGATGATGATTCAAGTGATAGTCAACCAAATATTATGAACTACAAAGTCTACTCAATCAAAACAAGAGACACAGAAAATTTTACGTGGTTTGGTGATAAACATACATCCATTGGAGTGATTCACTAAGTATTGATGGTGGCTACAAGTAGATGGATTCAAATTTTCAAGAACATGTAAAATCAAAACTCTTTCTCTCTCCCAACCCTCAAAAATCTCAAACACTTATTTTATTTTCTCTTATATAAATAATTGTACAAATTAAGAATGAAAGCTCATTTCACCCGCTGAGATTTAAAGGTAAATGTTGAACGAATAATGGTTGTTGTCGTTGCCTACTAAGGATACTCCAATGTTGGGAGATGAAACCGGAGAAGTATAGGAAGTTATCTTCGTCGAAGCTATTATTAGAGTAAATTAGTGTTTGGGTCATTGATTTTGGTACCTCTTTGCATTTGGGTCGTAAGTTTGTCCATTTTAGTGTTTGGGTCGTTAACCCGTTAGTCAACTAGGTTAATTGTTAAAAGGCGAGGGTACCCAAATATACCTCAAGCTAAAGCTTTTCCTACCTATAAGTCCTTTCTCCAAAAGTGATTGTCTATAGACTGAGTCGAGACAATACAACTAATCGGTTCACACTTCGTGTGATCGTCTATGGATACGAGATCGTGACAATACAACAACGAAGTATGTTTACTTGATAAAAGGGTTCGGACTTAATCAAACACAATAGGATTACTTATCAAGTAAATAGGAATTAACGTTTGTGTGATTTACTTTAATTATAATAAAACAATTATAATGCGGAAAATAAAAGTAAATAACACAGCAAGATTTTGTTAACGAGGAAACCGCAAATGCAGAGCAACCCCGGGACCTTGTCCAGAATTGAATACTATCAGGATTAAGCCGCTACACAAAATTAAACCAACTTCGTATAGTTGAGACCAAGCAACTAAACCTATAGTTCACCGTCTCAGATTCCAACGCCTCCAACTTATGAATAAGTCACGACGTGGAACAATTCCTTTGGTTCGTATTCCAAAAAGAAAGGAACAACAAACTGCTTTGGTATCAACTCTTTCAACCAAGTGATGTGAGTTCAACAAAGGTTCTTCCGTTTATCTCAATAAACTCCTTCGTCAAGTTCTTAGATCTATCTTATTCTCAACTACCGAAGTAATTGTTAAGATTTTGCAATCAATACGTTTAATCACAAAGAATTGTATTGATTCCGATCTACACAACTAATCAATTCAATCTACCACAAGGATAAACCGATTATAGTTGAATCCTCTTATACCAAAACAAGTATTGTGCACACCAAAGATTATGAACCCCAAATCAATATCTTCTTTGTCTTCAAATCTTCTTAGATCTTCAATAAACACCTGCACACAACAACTTGAATCTCTTGTGATCAATCACGCACATAACGGAGTCTGCTAACAATGGATGATCACAAGATCGTCTTTAGAATTAACAAATGATCCCTAAAGATCCTCGTCGAAACTTCGATCTAGTTTGAGTGAACCTTATATCAGAAAAGAAGACTCTCAAGCATAAACAAACTAGGTGCAATCAAATTTCAACCACCGTTAGTTAATCAAATCAATCGAAAATATGAGATAAGCCGCAATTATCTAGTTTCCCACAAACGGTACTAATAGAGATTCTCAATCCCAAAGATGACTTTAAACTGAGCATTTGTAAGAGATTTCGCCTAATTAGGTTACTCTCCTCTCTGAATAGGCGGCTACACCAGTAACAACACAACCGAGGAAGTTTGTTGTCACGAAGGATTAGTCTCCTAGAAATGCAAACTTCAAGTATTTATAGACAAGGAAGTTTGGACACTAAGGAATTTCCAAAACCGAAAATATTCTCAAAGATATTCAATATATTCCAAATTCGGTTTCCATAATTCTTGGAAATGCTCTGTCCAAAATATTGACCGAAAATCTCTTTGAAAAATCTCAACTAGTAAATGCACATTACTAATTCTCGATTTCCTAAAATAAAATTAAAAACCTTAAATAAAAGATTCTTTAACTTATTTATGTTTCGATCCTGGGATTTGCTTCCTGTAGCTATTAAGGAATAACTTTGAACAATAAAAGATAAACATTACTGCACGTGTTCAAAGTATGCTGACATCCTTACTTTGTAAGTCCTCTTTCATACTTACAACCTTGAACCGATTTGCCACACTTTCAAACAAGTTTAGAATTGGATCATCTGACTTTCAAGAACTATGTGATTGATCAAGAAACACTCAATCATAAATCATGGGTTTAATGGTTCTACCAAAACAAGTTTCGGTTCTACCTCCATGTGAGTATTGTGCATAGTCACACTAGCTTCCCAAAATTCGGTTGACTAGGTACTAGGATTAGTTCCCCACATATATATGGTATCTAACTTATATGTGTTGCACATGTCCATAGGATCGGTTCCCCTTTCTGCTACAAACTTGTTGCACCTCATACAAGGATCGATTCCTCTTTGTGATGTGTTGCACCTCTTCATAGGATCGGTTCCCCTTTACCCAGAATTGGTTATACACAAATCACAAACTCGATACCAACTCAGGTGATTACTTAAGATCGGTTTCACTAATAAAAGTCATACCAATAGATAAGTCAAGCCTTTGTGAATAGTTTTACCAAGAACACAAACAAGTCATGAGCAGTTATACTAAATCACACATACTGGTTGTTCATAAGATATGCAATGAATAACAATAACAATACCAATAATGCATGGCGATTTCCTTTTCGATTCATAAACAAGTTTATGAACTTACTTCCTTAAAACACATGTATAAATTTGTTTCCTAGGGTGAAATCCTCACCTCATACCCATACATAATCACAATAGCATTTAAACGATTATTTCGATGTCTTATCTACAAAGTTTAATGGTTAAGCAATAAACCTCGTATTATATTCCTTAATACTATGTCTATCTAGAGTGTTCATGCTTCGCAGTTTTGTTTTCAATATGCACGACTTGAAAGATACGTTAGGGAATGAAACTGTTCAAGTCAAATATCACTAACCTCAAGTGGAAGGATGATGTTATCGTTGTAGCTTCTTACTTCTTCACTTCTTCATGTCTTCGAAATACTTGTAATGTCTCATATCCTAATACTTTCAAGTTAACCTATACGAAGTTGACTCTAGTACATAATCAAGCGACTTTTAAAATGAGTTTTGATTCACTAAAATATGACAACCAAACTTGACATACCAACGCTTGGTGGGTTCAACCGAGATATGCTCTAACAATCTCCCCCTTTGTCAATTTTAGTGACAAAACTCTTACAATCATATGTATAAACAAATTACAAGAGTTCATTACACATACGCTTGATTCCCGAATTCAACAACGCAATAACCTGTATACATTCAATCCTTAAATGTAGTTTTTGACATTATAATAACAAAGCTAATACTCCCCCTAAAGGTGAGATAGGTAGATTTCATCAATCCGCACATCTTTGTTATACCAATTAATATGATATGCTACTCCCCTTAGTTTATGCTTTCACTCTTTCGTTAGATAAACGTTTAAGCACCAATGTTCTTTTCCTTAGTGATACCAATCAATATAAAATCAATGTCAGTATCGCTTGTTTACTCCATATATTTCTCCCCCTTTTTGTCACAAAATGACAAAAAAACGAAAAAATAAAAGACAAACCGAAAAGAATCTTACAAATCTCAAAATAGACTTGCAAACCTATAGAGTTAAGCACGAGAGTTCCACACACCATTTTTGATAACCAATATCAAAACCGAAACTACAAAGTAATTTGTTTTGATATGTTATCAAGGAAATAATTTCCCGAAGCAAACCAAAAATCAACTAAGCATCTTAGTTCCTTTGCTAAACCGATTGTACAAATACAAACGCTTCATTCGATAAGACCAAAATAAAGATAACTCTATTTTTCTCATCAGGTTTTAATTATCCATATAACTTAGACCTTTCAATTTTAAACAAGGCAAGTACTAGGTTAGTTAACTAGTATTTCTTGTTAAGGCATTCGATTAGACTTGAATAACCGAAACCTCCACTTTGATAAGTCTAACTAAGATAAACTTAGTTTCTCTTATCCAGAATCGAATTGGACTAAACAACTCATCACGTAAACCTTTTCTTTCGTTAAGCCATAAACAATTCATACAAACCAAATAAATCAACTTGCATAATTATTCACCTCAACCGGAAGCAATTGAAACAACATAGACATTAAAGCACCGCAATTGCAATCAAATTTTGTTAACCTAAACAATTGATACCACACAATAAAGCAAGATAACAATAGTTTTTCTTAACCGGAAACAATTGAATCGCACACACATCCATACACACATCATGGAATAAAACATCAATTCCGAAATTTTGTTAAGCAAAAGCAATAAATATATGAAATAAAATCAGGCTTTTCTTAAACAGGAAAACAATTAACTAACAACATTGTTACCTCAAATTTCGCATCCACTTCTCCAATATGTTTGCATCTTCTTCCAGGGAGAATTGATATTGAAATATCATTATGTTGTCATCCTTATGCAAACAAAATAATAACATCAACCAACCTTTACCAGAGAAAGGTTGAAAACCGGTTTTTAACTATTGCAAGCAAAAGTTGAAAACCCCCCGAAACACATATGCTTTTATGCTAAACCAAAACCGATTCCACATATTGTGAGTTTTTCACATATTGTTTCTATGAACCCCTCATGATCCTTTGATAAAGCCTACCAACATGGGCTAGAACTTAATCCTGCTAAATCAAAAAGTCACCCAAACCATAAGGGTTCACAACATTATGAGATCGAATATCAAGGTAATAAAACCGAAATCAAACATCCCATAAACATCCATAGCAAAAATAAAGCATTCAAGCACATGCTATGTAAATCAAAAACCATCACAAGAAAATTATAAATCAAATAATTTTATTCATAATAGTTTTATTCATAATAGTTTTATTCATAATAGTTTTATTCATAATAGACTTAATACAATCATTGAAAGAAATAAAAAATTGTTGTCTATTTTCTTGGATTAAGTATTACAACATATAAATTAATTTCTAGTGGTGCTCTTGTTGTTCACTGAGGTTTCTTCAGTGTTCAAACTTTTAAGGAATGTCACAAGGGACTTGTCAGCAACCACTTTCTGTTTTCCAAGACTTTCAATTTGAAGCTTCAAATCAGCTAGCTCGCTTCTTGCTTCTTTCATTCTATCTTTCAGACTGTCTCGATCTTGTAACAAAGAAAAGAGACTTCCTATGAGTTCTTCAAACCTATGCATAGCTTCATGTATACCATCTGTGGGAAACCACTTGGTAGAATCTGAATCATCGATCGCAAGAGACTTATTCCATCTTGAGATCTATCAGAGTTGTGATCAGAAACGATTCTTGAGACAATCTTCCTGATTCTTCGTTTTGAGAGAAAACCTGGACAATTTATAACAATTCGAGCTTCCCTTTTATTACTCCTTGTAACACTTCGAGTTATAGGAGACATGATTTTTAGTTCTAGACTTTTTCAGGGAAGATCTAATTCTTAAGAGAAGATTTTTCTTATAAAGATAAGAATACGATTCACGAAAACATGGTTTCCAAGAATAGGTTATTTCTCCGAACTTCTCTTTTTATTACTGGACACTATCCCCTAATACTGATTAAACGAAACATTACCCACTTGTGCTCTTGTTTTTTATGTGCTTCTCTCATCCAGGGTTACGAGCAAAGAGAAAAATGGATGAGTTTGCACAGTCTCCTTACAACTAGGTTGCATCGGAGTAAGCTTTTTCTAGCTTACAGTGAATATCAGAAACATAGTTCATGTTTCTCTTAGGGAATTTCTGCCCAAAAAAATTTCTCCCAAGACGATGATCTTTTCTAACTCTATAGATATGATCATGTGGAGAAACTGTACTGACGTGAGAATTTTTGGAGATAGATAAATCTCTCTAATTCTTTCAATGAGATTTTCATAAGATTTTCTCATTCTAAGGACTTCCTTATGATTCACATCAGTGTGATTATCTGAAACAATTATTGGAAACTCCTGATTGTTTCTTTTGGCAGAGATTCTCTCTTTTCATTTCTTCTGGAGTCGTTCTTTATCAAAAAAAGGATTGTTTCGATACGGGTGAGGAGGAACCTTTTTCCAGAAGCGATTATCAACTCTTTCCTCTGATTCATTTGAGTTGATCTTATCGGGTAGTGGTATAATCTGTCTTTCTACTGAGGGATGGTCTTTCAGTTTTTGAAGACAAGAAACTTCTTTCAATATGTTTACCACCGTATGTTGAAGAAGTATAAGTTTCATGTCAAGTGACTGAAAGTTGTATTCCTTAAGATCACGCTCATAGAATCGGTTCAAAGTTTCCTTTACACAAGATTTAGTTTGATCATCAGTAGATCTAGAAGCTGTTTTTTCATCCTCTTCTGACTTGATGTAGTTAGGTAAACTACCATTATCTTGATCTGTTTCAGATGTGACTAAACCGGTTTTATCACAGTCTGTAAAAGTCGAGCAAGGACTTTTAGTTTCCTCAACATCAAAAGAAATTATAACAAAGATAATTAGTCGAGTCATAGGACGTGTCTCTTTAACAAAAGTGACGATTTACCAAGAACTTCCGCTTTGACAAATGAGATCCATATTCTCTTTAGCCGTATAACCCGCTTGAATGTCTTTATCTCTCGATCTCCCGTTTAAGAAGATTTGTCTCTGTCTTTAATAACACTAATTTAGTAGACAGAGTTTTTATAGGCTTTAGGAGTTTTACCAACTCTTTATCAGCATCTTCTTTTCCATCAGAGATGGACACAGATGTTTTCGCAACTCCTGGATCATGAGTCAGTGAAGTGGTAACATCTTCAACTTTTGAGTAATCAAACTCTTGCATAACGTTAACTGAATCAGACATAGATTCAATTTCTTATAGGTTGGATCGCACCAAACACATATTGTTAGATCTTTTCATGTTTGCCTGCTCTGATACCAATTGAAAAGGCGAGGGTACCAAAATATACCTCAAGATAAAAAATTTCCTACCTATAAGTCCTTTCTCCGAAAGTGGTTGTCTATAGACTGAGTCGAGACAATACAACTAATCGGTTCACACTTCGTTTGATCGTCTATGGATACGAGATAGAGACAATACAACAACGAAGTATGTTTACTTGATAAAAGGGTCCAGACTTAACCAAACACAATAGGATTACTTATCAAGTAAATAGGAATTAACGTTTGTGTGATTTACTTTAATTATAATAAAACAATTATAATGCGGAAAATAAAATTAAATGACACGGCAAGATTTTGTTAACGAGGAAACCGCAAATGCAGTAAAAACCCCGGACCTTGTCCAATCAATACTCTCGGATTAAGCCGCTACACAAAATTAAACCAACTTCGTGTAGTTGAGACCAAGCAACTAAACCTATAGTTCACCTAGTTCCGTATGTATTCCTACGCCTCCAACTTATGAATAAGTCATGTACTTGGAACAATTCCCTTGCTTCGTATTCCAAACAGTAAAGGAACAACAAATCTGTTTGGTATCAACTCTCTTCAACCTAGTGATGTGAGTTCGACAAAGGTTCTTCTGTTTATCTCAATAAACTCCTTCGTCATGTTCTTAGATCTATCTTATTCTCAACTACCGAAGTAATTGTTAAGATTTTGCAATCAATACTTTTAATCACAAAGAATTGTATTGATGCCGATATACACAACTAATCAATCCAATCTACCACAAGGATAAACCAATTATAGTTGGATCCTCTTATACCGAAACAAGTATTGTGCACACCAAAGATTATGAACCCCACATCAGAAATCTTCAATATCTTTTTTGTCTTCAAATCTTCTTAGATCTTCAATAAACACATGCACACAACAAATTGAACCTCTTGTGATCAATCACGCACAGAACGGAGTTTGTTAACAATTGATTATCACTCGATCGTCTTTAGAACTAACAACAGTCTAAAGATCCCTGTCGAAACTTCGTTCTAGTTTGAGTGAACCTTATATCAGAAGAGAAGATTCTCAAGCATAAACAAACTAGGTGCAATCAAAGTTCAACCACCGTTAGTCAATCAAATCAATCGAAACACAAGATAAAACCGCAATTATCTAGTTTCCACCAACGGTACTAATAGAGCTTCAATCCCAAATAATACTTTAAACTGAGCGGCCGTAAGAGATTTCGCCTAATTAGGTTACTCTCCTCTCCGAATAGGCGGCTACACCAGTAACAACACAACCGAGGAAGTTTGTTGTCACAAAGGATTAGTTTGCTAGAAACGCAAACTTCAAGTATTTATAGACAAGGAAGCTTGGACACCAAGGAATTTCCAAAATCGAAAATATTCTCAAAGATATTTAATATATTCCAAATTCGGTTTCCATAATTCCTGGAAATGCTCTGTCCAAAATATTGACCGAAAATCTCTTTGGAAAATCTCAACTAGTAAATGCACATTATTAATTCTCGATTTCCTAAAATAAAATTAAAAACCTTAAATAAAAGATTCTTAACTTATTTATGTTTCGATCCTGGGATTTCTTTCCTGTAGCTATGAAGGAATAACTTTGAACAACAAAAGATAAACATTACTGCACGTGTTCAAAGTATGCTGACATCCTTACTTTGTAGGTCCTCTTTCATACTTACAACCTTGAAACTGATTTGCCACACTTCCAAACAAGTTTAAAATTGGTTCATCTGACTTTCAAGAACTATGCGATTGATCAAGAAACACTCAATCACAAATCATGGGTTTAACGGTTATACCAAAACAAGTTTCGGTTCTACCTCCATGTGAGTATTGTGCATAGTCACACTAGATTCCCAAAATTCGGTTGACTAGGTACTATGATCGGTTCCCCACATATATATGGTATCTAACTTATATGTGTTTCACATGTCCATAGGATCGGTTCCCCTTTCTGCTACAAACTTGCCGCACCTCATACAAGGATCGATTCCCTTTGTGATGTGTTGCACCTCTTCATAGGATCGGTTCCCCTTTACCTTAATTGGTTATACACAAATCACAAACTCGATCATACCATCTCGTGATTACTTAAGATCGGTTTCACTAATAAAAGTCATACCAATACATAAGTCAGACCTTTGTGAATAGTTTTACCAAGAACACAATCAAGTCATGAGCTATATACTAAATCACACATATTGGTTGTTCACAAGATATGCAATGAATAACAATACCAATAACGCCTGACGATTTCCTTTTCGATTCATAAACAAGTTTATGAACTTACTTCCTTAAAACAAATGTATAACATTGTTTCCTAGGATGAAATCCTCACCTCATACCCATACATAATCACAATAGCATTTTAACGATTATGTCGATGTATTATCTACAAAGCTTAATGGTTAGGCAATAAACCTCGTATTGTATTCCTTAATACTATGTCTATCTAGAGTATTCATGCTTCACAGTTTTGTTTTCAATATGCACGACTTGAAAGATACGTTAGGGAATGAAACAATTCAAGTCAAATATCACTAACCTCAAGTGGAAGGATGATGTTGTCGTTGTAGCTTCTTACTTCTTCACTTCTTCGTAATACTTGTAATGTCTCATATCCTAATACTTTCAAGCTAACCTATACGAAGTTGACTCTAGTACATAATCAAGCGACTCTTAAAATGAGTTTTGATTCACTAAAATATGACAACCAAACTTGACATACCAACGCTTGGTGGGTTCAACCGAGCTATGCTCTAACAAATTGGTTAATCTGTAACGTTAGTTAGAAACTGTCAGGTCAATATTGACATGTTTGCCGCAAAAACGATTCCGTTATTGAACTTTAAATGAACGGCTGAAGAAGTTTAACGTGTAAGGTGAGATGACAATGAACGGCTAAAATCCTCACTTTTAATCAGAATTACGATTGGCATACCTAAACTCCATGAAAATCTTCTGGATGTGTTTGTTATGTCGCTCCACCCAAACTCAATATAATGGAACTTCATTACAACAAACTAGCTGCTGGTTGGCGGTTGGTTCTGATAAAAAATTTATATCCTTGTGTGAAGTAGGTCGATAGTTTTAGGGCTTAGATTAGTTTGATTGTATTATTACATTGATGTTGTTATTAGAAGATGATTGAAGATAAAATGAAGAAACACCATCGACCAATTTTGCGGCTGTCATGAAGGAGTTGCAGCATTGTTGCTGCTGTCATGAAGGGAAAGTGATTTCATAACGAAGGTTTGATTGACGTAGTTGCGTCCAATTTAGCCGGAAGAGATTGCCGTCAAAACTCAATAACAGAGTTGAAGATCAATTTTCCTAGATTGACCAATTGACCTAGTTGACTAACGGGTCAACGACCCAAACATTAAAACGAACAAATTTACGACCCAAACTCAAAGACGTACCAAAATCAACGACCCAAACACTCATTTACTCTTCCTTATTTTGTCTACAAGCAAATCTCTTTTTTCCACCTAGTTGATTAATCGAGTCTCTCGTAAATTTGACCGTTATGACTTTCAATAATTGCATATCGACCCACTTCAAACTCGCATGTTGATCTCGTTGTACCTTTACTCATTATCCTGAGCAAGAGGTAGATGTCTCTTTTTAGGGTAAAGTAAATTTTAGGATTTTGTTCGGTGCTTAGTCCTCTACCCAGTATGTCTGCAATTGTGACCCTAAATGCTTTCACGTGAAGATGGTATTTTATGGTCCCACGGGTCATAGTGACAATGATTATTACAGTGTCATTGAAGAAGAAAAAAAATATATATTTAGGTTCAAGACTTACAATATTCACTAAAAAACTATATCAATGCAATAAACTTGAACCACGACTTTCAACAAAACCTGAAATTGTAGTTACACTAGAAAATAACAAAAAATAACGTTACCTTGTGTCGTCAAAGTTATGATCATAGTAAGCAGGTTCTCAAATGTTGCACGGTTGGGTGAGTTGTTTTAAATTTGAACCATAGTTTGATAGTGGGATATGTGTCTAATAAACCCAAGCCTCGCTGACCACCTGATATGTCGGTGGTTCACTTTCTGCCAGTTGATTAACCTCATTCTGACAAGTATCGGTGCGTGATCGGAAACAATATGCGGTGGTGGGGAACCATATCGTTTGGAATGGTGGTTCTCCTACGTTGCACGGCAATGGACCTATCCAATATTTACATGATGACATTTTTTTTTGTTTATTTAAACCAATTTTGTCCATCATATTTAGAAAAGTTTGGTTTTGTGAGAACTGGGAAGATTATCTATTTTCCTCCTTCCATTTCCAGTTTGTTGATAACTTCATCAAAGTATCCAATTAATACCTAAGGTACATCAATAGCTGGAAATTTCTTTGAGAAATAATTACATGGGTCTTTTCGGGTGTCATGTTGGGGTAGTCCATGATACCGGTGTAAAACCTAGGATGTCTTAGTGGCACAACGAGTGCACTATACCCAACTAGTTTGTAATGGCAAGACCTCAATTGCTAATCCCTAGTTTTTTTATTTAAAAAAAGTTTGAAATATGCATTCTGTATTCTTCTCAATCTTGTTTTACTGTACCAATTTATCATTAAATAAGTAATGACATAAACAAATATATAAATATGCCTTTTGAACAAGTATCAATTGTTTAATTTACCATGGAATAATAAACTTACTTCTTCATTCATATAGGGAGCTCATTACATATATAACTTGAACTAGTGCCTATGCATGAACAGCCCATGCTCCTCAAATGGGACTCTTAACTGTTGATAGGGTTTCCAAGAAGCGTAGTGAAACATAAATAAAAATGGAACATGCACCCGCACTTATCGCATGGCGATACGTCATTTGAATGAGATGAAGCGTCATCTCAAACATATGTTGCATGCTAAGAGGAATACTTGTCTTGAGCCAAAGTCGCACCATCATGGCACATTACGTAGGTTACATTGGGTAGCAGCCAATATAGTATAATTATGGTACATCATGTCAGTGGGTGGCTGGTCGAGAGCAACGTTGCACCATCGCATGACACATCACTCAAGTTGGACATCGGGATAGAACTGAGTAATGTACCACCATGGCGCATTATTCAAGGGTGCATGGCAACGGCCATGAATAGTGAAACAAGCATGTCAAATTCCTCCCAACTTTAAGTTATAAAAATGTCAATAAGACATATATAAGAAGCGATAGTTGGTTGAAGGTTCATATAACGGAGATGCCCTAGTAATATTCATATATTAGCCGATTCGAGAGAGCTTCATGATGCTTAGGCATCATCGTTGTAACGTTGCTAAATTAAGGATGCGTAATTATGGTGCAAAACGAAGGAACAACCAATGATGCATACTTTTGCGCATCGTTTGCAAAATAACACTTGGCATATGCGGACTAGGCTACACTTGTCCTTTGTCCTTGCAACACGAGTTGTCTTTAGTTAGTTGTCCCGACGACTGATGAACTATGGTTTGGACTTGATCCCTTTAAGGTATGATGAAGGGTAGTTATGCAGCCACAATGAGTTGCAACATTAGTGGCCCATCACCTTGTCGCTCATATCATCTAATTGGGAGGTGACTGTAACATTCTGGTAAATCATATCATCTGGCTCAGTATTGTAATGCATGAGATGATTATGCCATATTGATGAGGTAGTTGCATTCCTTGGATGCTCATACTTCATATCCAGTCGTTCGACGTAAGCATGCACCAATTATGCATTGTGCATAGCCAGAAAAGGAAGCTAATATGTATGCAAGTTAGGGAATCTTTCATAAGCCATTTGCATCACAAGGATGATTCAAGGAAACAATGGCATAAGCCTGACTGATGCACCCTTGACAAGAGCAAGATCATTGCATGCATTCATCTCATTTTCGAAGCGAAGTAAGGAAGTGAAAATAGCCTTACAATGGCCGATGTAGTCCAAGGCATGCCTAATGCCTGGACATGACTCCGAAATCAGTGATGCATGAAAGATGCATCCGCAGTAGCTTTATGGCCTTGAACCCTTAGCAAAACAAGGGAAAGTCGGAACAGTGAGAAACTGCATATGGAAGTGTTCTCATGGCATCAAGCTTGCTACGCGTGCTTACAAAGGAAAATCGACGTGCATTTGCCTAGTGAAAAGTGAAGTTTTAAGGCCCGTCTCTAGTGATGTAGGTCATCTTTATTTAAAGCTTATTATTTTTGGAAGTCTTTTATTATTATAATTACTTATTTTTAGAATTTATTTAATTCTAAGAGATCGTTTGTTTTAGGGATTTCTTATTTTCCAAGTTAGGGTCTTAGAGTTATTTTAGGAATATGAGTTTATTGTGTTTTGTATAAAGAGGGGACAAGTCCCATGTATTAGATCAAAATACATTATTATTATCAATCAATATTGAGTTTTCTCAACTATTCATTTACTTTTACAGTCAATTTATCTACTCACGCTTCCATTCTGCATTAAGTGGCATCTAGAGCTCCGGCTTCCGGTCCCCTTATTCTTTTCATAGAATTTTATTTAACCTTTCGTCTCCTCTGTTTTATCGAGATCTCTACATCTCTTCTTCTAAACCTCATTATCAACTATCTTTTATTTTCCATTTAGTCAAAAAAAAAAGTACTCGTTCACCCTGTCTCAAAAATCCATTCCGTTTTACCACGTTTCCCACTTTTTCTTTTCATTTCCACCATCGTGCCTCACGCACAGTACCTCCACTCACCTTATTCTTTCATCATTAATTAATTTCAGCCCCCTATCTCTATCTTCATCTTATCTTCATCTTATCTTATACTATAATAAAGAAAGGGGGACGTTTCAACCGTGACCCCCCTTTTTTACTTAACTACCCTCGCTTATTTTTCCATCAAAACTATGCAGTAAAGGGTACCGCTTTAACTTGACCACACAAAAGAAAACCAGATCGTGTTTTCTCTTTCGTTTTCTCTGTCAAACTCTCTTCGTCGAAACACCTCCTCCACCATGAAAGAGATTTCTGAAACACCTCCTCCTCCATGAAAGAAGAACAAAGGCTACGGAAATATGAGGCTTAACATAAGATTTGAATCCAGGTAAGTCTTTTTTGTTCTCTAATTTTGACAATATATCAATTGCCTATTTCCAACCTATGATTTTTGACCTAAATTTCGAATTTTGCTTTCCCAATTTCAGAAACCATTGCAATTGCTGCCCATTTATCATTCTATGGAAAGGTTAGTCAAATTCCTAACTATAACCTAATTCTTTTAAATTTGGGAATTCCAGTCACCGATTTTCAAATTATATAAATTGGGTACCAAAATTGAAATTATGATTCTGTATTTGTGAATTTTACTTTTAAAATTTGGGATTTTATTTAGGTGGGTTCATCTTTAGGAATGAGTAATGAGTTAATGGGTTTGTTGTAGTTGTGAAATTATGATTCGTGGATGGAATAAATAGGTTAGCTAATTGGTTTGCTTGAATTGGTACATTTTTGACTGAAATTGCCAAATTGGTAGAAACTCCAAATTGAAGTTTAAATGAATGATCTGTATAGATTGAACTGAAATTTAAATGAATGTTCACTGAAGTTGCATATGTTAGTCATTTCAGATAGTTATAGGAGATGTAATGAAGATGTGTAATACAAGGCAAACAAGTCTTTGACAATTGTGAACGTCGAATCCTCCTAGCTTAGTTGTTTGTTGATTATATTTGTAAACCTCATTTGTTTGTTTGACAGTTGTGAACTTTGGTTCAGGCTATACATGTTTGTGTGAGGTTTATTTGTTTTACAATTGTGAACTTCAATATTTCTTTTGATTTTTGGTTCAGGCTATACATGTTTTTGCCACACAGAACATGAGTAACAGAAGTCAAATTTTTTGATTTTTGATCCAGGCAGCACATCTTTGTAGTAATGGAAGGAAAACAAGTCTTTGTTCCACGTCGTAGCCTTAGAATCACAGGGCAACCTCGAGTTTGGGAGTTGATAGAAACATCAAGGAGCATAACAGAGTACCATGACTTTGATTTAATTGTCTAGAATTTGGGTAGTATTGCTTCACTGCGTCAAAGTTGGCAGGAAAATGAGTGTTTCTGAAACCTAAGTCGTGTTTTATATGTAAGATTAGTTAGAGAAGTGTGAGGGTGAGGCTGAAGTAAAATCTTAGGACATGGAAGCATTAGTGAGTAGCAGCTAGATATACACTTAGGCTTTTAGTTTCTTATTTTTTAGGTACCATTTCTGTAATTCTCTTTATTTTTAGGCGTTTGATTGTAAAAACATTAGGTGTAAGTATGCGTAGCAGGCGCACATCACTTGCTATTCCACTATTGTCAAGTTTAGCATTTACTGATGATATATGTATGAACATTAGTGATGATGCCAATATTAGGTAAAATACAAGAATTACTTTTTAGTTAGGTGCAACTTAATTTTCCTATGGGATTTTCTGCAATTTCTATGTGGTAGATCTTAGTATGTGCTTCTTACTATCATGGTGGTGCAGGACATCTATTAACCATTTTCAGGCAATCTTAAAATTTTGGTTCATCCTTACACATTTGTTATGTCAAGTAAAAAAGTTATATTCTTTAATAGCACCCAGAAATTTGTGTTCCTGTAAACTCCCCGATTATGAGAAGGCACTCATTTTTGCTTAACGTGTTTGGCAGGGTATCCAAATTGAGAAAAAATCTGAAGTCATGTTGGATTGACGAGGTTTAATGCTGAAAAAAATCATATTTTCTTGCAAATGCTTCTTTTGAAGTAAACTGAACAATAAATGTTGCATGCTATGGTTGGTGCTTTAATGATGGGGGAGTTAGAAGGCTTGATCTCTATTCATGTAAAATCAATTGAAGATGGTGATTTTGAGTGCCCGAGAAGGACAACTGTGATTCGGATACAACCCTTTGGTGGAATATGGTAGAATAGTAAACCCATTTCTCCACCTTCCTGGCTATTAAGGACAAAAAAATAAATTTGAATGTGAAGCCTTTTTTTTTCTTCTTTCGGATTCTTTCATTTTCTATAGCAAAGGACGATTTTTGTCCCTAAATAATAATCAAGTATTTCTCTCATAATCAAGAATCTGAGTGATTCCCATTTCTTGTTTGATTCATTTGTTTGTATTGGAATCTTACTATCTTGGTCTAGGTTTCATTTGGAGCTTACAAAGAATATTTAGTGATCTGATCTCATAACTCTTTTTTATTATGTTTCATTCCATAATTCCCCCTTAGGGTTCTTCATTTCCAGTTTCTATGTATATATATATGCAGGCCAATAAAATCGTAAATTTTGGTGATTTTGAGTACTCGGACCGGCAGGCGCATCGTGCGTGTATTTTGATGTTTATCACCCCGGGATTTAATGCAATGAAATTGTGGGTCTTTTTAAACTGTATATTCATGGTATGTTCTTACGGTTAAGTATTACAAGTTTTGAAACGGAACAACAGGAAGCAATGCGCAATCTTCGGTTCAGGAGGCAGGTGCATCGCACGTGCAGTTTCACTAGTGATTATTATTAAACCAAGCCCACTAGCCTATTAATTCTTTTCTTATCCTTATTTTCAGTTTCTATACCAAGCTACCCTAGTCCATACGTCTCCATTTTTTATCGTTTCCGTCAATCCATATTATTTCACCATAACCAGTAAAGAGAAAGACAATCGTCCTTGATGATATTGTATGTAACATTGCAGAATCTCAAGCTGTGATACAACGTCAACTTGCAGAATCTCAAACTGTGATACAACATCAACTTGTAGAATCTCAAGCCGCAACTCAATGTCAACTAGAATTAATTGAATCAATCTTATCCAGTTGGAGCAATCTTACTGAGAATCACGATGATGCTTCTCTGTTCACGCTTCCGTTCTGCATTATCTAGCCTCATAGTGACGTACTAGAAGGCCATGTCATGCACGACGTGGGCGTGATTTTCCGGTTCGACATCCTAGTTGTTCCCATCATATATGGTTTCAGCACCACAATAGTAGATCTATAATACGTTCGTTTATGTACAATTAAATTATATATAAGAGTGAACAGATTTTAGAGACGAGTCTATGAAAGAGCTAAAGGTAAAGATTAGTTGATATAAAAACGCCAGGTCGTGGATTTGTAAGGTAAAGACAGTCGGCATGGTTTTCATCCATGTAGATCATGCCGACTTTAAAAGGGTTATATAGCCTTTATAATTTTCTTAGACACCCTTTATCAATGGATTCCAAATGGGAAAATCCAAATTATCCCCCAAATCAAATGAACATTTCAAATTACCTCAATTGAGAATTTCAATGAATAGGGCCCATGATAACCCTAAAATCCCGACTTTTTCATATAAAGAAATTATTGAGGATTTTTATCTTTAGGTCGACTGCAAAATTCGTTTGTTTCGCTATTTCTGGAATATGAGGGTGATTCGTTATAATTCAGAGGCGAATCCATGCAAGGGCTAAGGCTCGAACCCAGGTTGGCTTCCAATAAGTTGGTTTTGAATAAATATTTAGCTCAAGTACGAATTTTATGTTCAACCCTTCTAGGTCCGTGACGCCGCCCTTAGCTCAGTAGAGATGATTTTATCTGGTTGCATTCATAATTTTTTTTTATAATTACAGTATATCTGTACCATGAGATCATATATCAGAAAGAAAAGGAAAAAGATCAGTCTCTTCTAAGGCTTAAATTAACACACTTTATAAGCATATAAACTAATCCAAAATAAATAGCCAAATCAGTTACAACTTACAAGTACATGGAAATCCTAGCCTCCATTAACCACTTGCTCAGATTTGGTCCTTTTAGACCGTATCTCGGCAAGATTCTTTTTCTTTTAAGTTTTAATTGACAATTAAGTGAATAAAACTGTTTTTGTTCTGTTTTCATGTCTTTCGAAATATTTCTTCACTACTTGGGCGACTTATCTTTGCTAGATGGGGAGAGTTTCTCTTCGCTTTGAGGGCGATTTTTTCAGACTTTGATCGCTGATTTGTGACTTGCTATTCTCGATTCAAGAACATCGACTATTCAACACGGTATTGCTTTGAATCCATATTCCATCCGAGGAATAATTTAGTGCATCCTGGTTTGAAAATACTAGATAATTAATAGAAAAAAAATACTCCTTTCTCTTAGGAGGATATCTTATTGAAGAAGAAGAAGAAAATCTGATCAAATGGTTGGAATAGATTCCGGATTACACCATCATTCTTCCCTATTACATATACAAAAATTATAGCTATCTTTGCGGTTTATGATTCTTTCTCCTCACGACTTACTTAAAGTTGATATCTTCATTTGTATTAGGATTTTGATTATCATGTACTTTGAAGTTTTTATTATTCTGGTAAGTAATCGTACAATCACTATTTTGATTTGATTAAACTGAATTATGTTGATAGCCAAAAAAAAAAATATCCATTAAAGATGGCAGGCAGGTACCAGCCCATTGATAGATTATTAATACACCTAACCCAATCTTGGTATCCTCCTTTATCAGTTAATGCCGATTGATGTTCCTCTTTTCTCTCCAATTTGGCTTTTTATACCATTAAACCTTCTTTTGGCATCCATAAATCAAGGCTAACTTACTATTCAATTACAACTTGCAAACTTTTCTTGGACTTGAGTCTATTTTATGATCTGTAAGGCGTAAGAAACCACTGGCTTGTTAATTTTTATGTCATGCTTTTTCACAGCTTGTTATTTGTTTTTTTAGACCCATAGATATTAATTTATTACCTGCTTCAAAAGCAAAAAAAAATAAAATAATAATTTATTACCGTATGAACTTTTACAATGACTCCAAGTCAAGAGTTTTCTTGATCATTTTGATACTATATAAGATCTTTATGGATGCCTTCCTTTTGATGTGAAACACTAACGATAGGAATAAGATGTTGAGAGAACTTCCCGATTGTTCTTACAAAAGGAAGCCAATGCTAGTCTACCCAAGCAAGCCAACTCCGATACATCAATTATACCTAAGTAATATAGATAACCAAAAATTCTTGCAGTTCTTCATAAAGGCTATATTTGTCTATAAAGTTTCTATACCGATAGATGATCTCAAGTCTTCCCTTTCGAGGGTTCTTTTTCATTTCTACCCATTGGCAGGAAGGTTGAGAACTAGTAAGGAAAATACAGGTAAATTTGAAATTGATTGTAACGGTGAAGGTGTTGTACTTGCCGAGGCTTTCATGGATGTTTCAGTGGATGAGTTTCTTGAAAATTGTAAAACTCCTCACTTATCTTGGAGGAAACTGTTACCATATAGTTTCGGAGAGGAAGTCGATAACTTCTTGGGAATCCCTCCGCTTGTCATTCAGGTCAGAATTATTTTGTTTTTCACGCTTTCTTTACATAACCCATAGAGAGTTGGGCACTCACAGTGCACAATTCACGTTGGATGTCATCGTAAACTACGTCTCAATCTTAAAACTGTTTCCCACACGCACGCCAGATATTTGTGGTGGGTCCTATGAATATGGTTTTGGCTGTTTGCATAAGAGCATCCACAGTCGAGGAGTATAACTAAAAATTTGGTCGAAAAACCAAGCGCTACGGAGAGGAGTAAAGATCATATACCAGACTAAAACCAAAAACCAAACTATATTTGGTCTTTGGTTTGGTCTTCGATCGAGCGGTTTAAAAAGGTTACGCCATGGGACACGAGATTAAAGTTACTACCGAATTTAAAAAGAAAAAAAATTTGGGGTGCAACTTTTTAGGTTACTGATTGAGCGCAACTTTAAATTAAGTACGATGATCAGCGAACTCAAAGTTACACCCGAATTTTTTTTAAAAAAACAAAAAATGGGAAGTTGCGCCTGGAAAAAAAAAAAAAAAAGTGGGGCGCAACCAAATTTGGTTTTCCCACCGTAGCGTCACACCACGGAGTAAACCCATTTTTTTTCAAATTTTTTTAGTTTTTAGTCTTTGGTTATAGTCTCCCCACCGTTTGCTCCAAGGCCACCATTTACCAAAAAAAATTCTTTCTCAGTGCAAATTATGGTTTCCGAATCTCCCATGTGGAGACACCATTGTAACCATGGGAAATCATCACTAGTGTTTTTTCCTCTCCAGTTTTCCTCTCTAGAGTTTGTGATAGTTTCAGATTTCGCTACCACGAGGGGATAGTTGGGCCGACCGAAAAGTTTCAGGAGATCTTTATATTGGCCACTATTTTGTAAATTGTAGAGTCATCAATTTACACAAAAGATTGGATTTGGTGTCCCAAACATTTTTCAATCAACAATGAAAGGACTAAAGAGCCCCTCCACGTTTTCAATCACCACTGAAACTACCGTAAATACACCATAAATTGAAGGATAATCGCGTAATTTAGGGGACAGATAAAGGACACGGAGGTTGGAAATCTTTAAATTGTTGAGGGGCATTTTAGTAAAAACCCGAAGTGAAGGTTAGAGGGTCGAACCGACCTCCAAACTTTAATTTTGTTCTTCTTTTCTCCCTTCTACCATCTTCTGTTCAGCTGCTGAGAGTGAATTGATGAAAACAAAGAGAGATTTTGAGATCGATAGATGGGTAAACTGATTAAGGGATGAGTGATGGTGATGATGTTAAAGAACGGGAAAGAATCGATGGAGGTGATTAGGGTTGATTAATTCAGTGAAAACTAGGGTTTATAGAATTGAGTGCTTATGTAGTGATGGGTTTTTACGGTTAAGAGTAAGGGAGAAGGATTTAACGATTAAATCTTAGTTTGCAGTAAAGAATTGAAGATTACAATATGAAATTAGACTGTTCACTCATAGGTTAAAGAACACCATTACCACCGCCGTCCGATAACCACCACTCCATCACCAGCAAGAACACCATTACCACCCCCGTCCCATAACCACCACTCCATCACCAGCCACCACCACCACATACATTAAAGAACACGATTACTACCACCGGCGCTCCACCATCACAACCACCATAAACAACATCACAAACAGTGCCAGGAACACAACAACCACCACATCCTCCGCCGCCGCCGCCGCCGCCACCAGCACCACCCTAAATTTAAAGCACTCATTCTTTAATTCGCCACCACACCATCACCCACAAAGATCATCATCACCACCACATACTAGCACTGCAGCCACCACCATAATCCCTACCATCACTGCCATGACCAACGGCAGTACCAGGGCTGCACCAGACCACAACCGTTACCAATTACAGATCTCATAATCATAGAATTAATTAAAAAATGAATTACAACAATTTATACAGCTATCAAATTTAAGGAAATAACAAAACGAAAAAAAAAAATCAAATCCTGGAAGAAACAAAGGTATACGGTAAAATACAGAGATTTCGGTCACGTCCCGGGTTAATCGCGGGCGTAGGAGATGATGAACCTGGTCGGGTCCAAACGGACCCGATTAATAAGCCCAGAATTCTTGCCGTAGATAAGTAGAGATATGATGAAAAAAACAGTGAGTAATATTAGTTTAAAATCAAATGAAAAAAAAAAAAAAAAAAAAGACAAAAATTAAATTAAATTTTTGAAGAGCAAGAAGTCAAGAAGTAAAACACTTGATTCTTCGTTAACCTCTGAAAGATAATACTCTAATTATTTGACCATCAAAAAAAAAAAAAAAAATCTTCCATGCAAGAACTTAAATACACAAAAACGAACTTCCTTTCGGTCAGTCGTCAACGCAGATCTGATCATTCTCCCATAATCCACGATTCAAAATCCTATTGACTGCATCCAATGAATAAAAAAACGGATTTTTGTGTGGTAGAGAGTTAAAAATACAGAGGGAAGTTATGAAACTGATATAAAAGTGAAAGATCATGGCCGGCATCTTGATGAGACTGAACATAGTTACATAAAGGATTTGTGAAGAAAGAACAAAGAGTTTTTGTTTCGAGGAAAAAACGTAGACAGAAGGATGGAGGTTAATTTTGTTATTTACTAGCGTTTTTTTTTTTTTTTTTTTTTTTTCATGTTGCACAGTCTAATTACTATAGTATCCTTATCATACTCCAATTTATTAACACCTGTGAACCATGCACGAGTTCTTTCAACATGTGCAACATAAGTAGTAGGTGAGACATCTAACTTGATGTTCTATGAAATTTACGAACTTGAATCAGCAACAACTTTTATGGATTAATAACACGGTTAGGAATCTTAATTTTGGCTTTTAGGGTGTAATATTTGACAGAATAGTGGCACAGAATGAGAGAAGCTACCCTAAAATTTAGAGTGTTTTTGGGCTGGGCCAGAAGCGGCCCGAGGACCTTTATATGACCACTTTTTGTAAATCTAAGTGATCAATTACCAAAAAAGATTGAGAATGGTCCATCCGAAAAACCAAAAATATCCCTCCCTTTTAGTCCAATTACTATAACTCCTTATATATCCTATTTTTTTAAGGGTATAATTGGAAAGTAAACTTTAATATAAAATATCTAAAAATCCGTGCCTTGAAATTTTACAAATTTTATCTTGTTGGAAAGCTAATAAGAAAATCTATCCAACGAGCACAAACAACAATATCAAATTTAGAGTTTTTACAAAAAATTCGGAGGTATTTATCATTTTAGGCACAATTTTAGAAAATTAAATGTATATCGATTATGCAAACCACCACGAAAGATACATAATACTTTATGTAGCAAAATTTTGGTTTATGCGTCAACTAATTTTCCGTTCCAACTAATAAAACGATGTACTCCCTTCGTTTCAAAAAAATGATACTTTAATTTTAGGGAGAATTCTCGAAAATTGAATGCATATCCATTATGCAAACCACCGCAAAGGATGCATAACACATCATGCAACCATATTTTGGTTTATGGATCGACTAATTTTCCATTTCTGAAAAAGTGATCCTTTCGCCCCGTTTCCGAAAAAGTGATACTTTCGCCCCGTTTCGGGAAAAGTGATACTATACTGTTTAAAAAGTGATACTTTCGCCCGTTTGAAAAAAGTATCCGAAACGGAGCGAAAGTTTCACTTTTCACTTAAACGGTTGTGAAAAGAATCACTTTTTCGAAACTAGGTGAAAGTAATCGTGACGAACCCCATGTTCAGATTCTTCTTCAGTCGGCCCTCCCACCGTGGCAACGGTCGTACTAGTTATAATTATCGCAACTAATGAAAATTGTGGTCTTCGCTAAAAGTAGTAAGCAGAAATTAAAAATTACAATTATCACCGATCATTAATTTGAGAAAATGTAGGATCGAGCAAGAGAGAGGAAAGCATAAACGGAAGCAATAAAAAACTACATTGATAATCAAATTCGGTGTACAATTCTTCTGGCTCAATAGCCTACTTATAGTATTACAAACTTGCAGACCACTCAAATAAACTTTCCTAACAAAGATTAAACTCTAAACAAAGACACTTTCCTAAAATAAACCAAACTCTAAATAGAACTCTTCTAAAACTCCCTGGAACCAAAACACCATATCTTGGTTTAACTTCCATCCTCCCTTAAACCAAGATATCATTCAACAAGAATTCCGTAACCCTCTTCTACTCCCCATCTTCTTCCATTAATCGACGTCAGCACGTCCTTGTCTTTTCTCATTTTCTATTCCTCTTCTTCCATTGATAAACGTTAACACGTTCTTGTCTTTTCTCATCTTCAAAGATATCAGCAACTAACCCTTACTCCTTGATACTCAACTATAGCTTATCTCAATTTCATGATCCCACCGGAATTCCGTCATCATTATCTAATTAACAAACTCAATTCACAAAACGCAGCATCAACTGCAACTCAGCTAACAAACCAATCTTCTTCTTTTGCTTAAGAGCAATCATCAACACTCATTGCTATCATACCATAGCAACCATCACAAACTTCTTTTCACATTCTTCTTTATCACAGCGGAACACCATCAAGAAACCAAATTTTGTAACTCATCACTGAGCATTGTAGCTCAATCTCATCTCTTGTTACCCACTTCACTCGCAGGATTTCCACACAAAGCATTATAGCTCTATCTCACTTCTCAAATTAATCACTTCTCTTTACAAACCCCCATACTGGGATTGCTTCACTTCTCACGATCACACCCTTGTGACGTCTCTTCTCTTCACTCTCTCATCACCTCTTGGTGATTACTTATTTTTCTTCACAACCTTACTGTTGTTTCTTCTTCTCTTTTCTTCTTTGTTCCAGTCACGCTTCTGCCACAAGCGTACTTCTTTACAAAGTCTGCCACACTTTGTAGGTGTTCCAAGTTTCTCTCATAAACTCTTCAACCTTACTTCACGGTTTCCAACACGTTTGAGCTTAAAATCTAACATGACATCCTCCCTTAAGCTCAAACATAACCATCCAACTTTCCTTGTCATTCTAAGTCTCTGAATCCGAACTCAACACCATCAAACTGTACCAGTCCTTCTCTCGACTACAATACCAACTTTGATCCTCTTTTTTTTTTTTATTTCGAATCCATAACCTAACCCTTCGAAACAAGCACTCACCCAAAGATTCTTCACCTTCTAAAATCAACCAATGCTCTGCCACAACAACCCATGTCTCTGCAATACCACCTTTCACAGAAACACCGATCTTCATACGAACCATAACAGTTCACTTTTTTTTTTTTAATTACAAATTCTGAACTTCTCCCTGGCTTCCATAAATCATCACCAGGAACAAAAGATTTCCAAATATTGTCACCATCCAAAAACAAGCCACTTGGAACAAGAGTTTCCAAATATTTCCCCCTTCCAAAAACAAGCCGAACAAAAGTTTCCTAAAACTGGCACCTTCCAAATATAAACTAGTTTCCTAAAAGTGGCACCTTCCTTCCATATATTGTCTAGTTTCCTAAAACTGGCACCTTCCATATACTAACCAATCTTCACCAGCCTTCATTCACCATCCATATCACCATCCTCCATCTCTATCTCTTCGCACTTTGTAGCATCATCTTCATCGTTCATCGCATCTTAATAATGGCAGCATCACCTCTAGTTCCTTTAGGTTTTAAACTCCAAAGACGCACAACTTATCGGTGAATACCCATCACAACAAATCAGAGACCTCATTCATCAAACTTTTATTATTAGTATTTTTATCTCGAACCACTGTCCCTTTTGACCCCACAAACCACTCTACGTTCAGTCGGAAGTGAACGCAGACGCAACAAAACCTTTTTTATCCTTCACGAAAAATTAAGAACCAATTCTCTACCGAAAACAAAGAATATTTTTTTAAACTCTTTCTCCTTCTCCTCTCTCTTCCTCTCACCTTGCTCTGATACCATATCTAGGATCGAGCAAGAGAGTGGATAGCACACGCGAAAGCAATAAAACGACTACATTGATAATCAATTCGGTATACAATTCTTATGGCTCAATAGCCTACTTATAGTCTCACAAACTTGAAGACCACTCAAATAAACTTTCCTAACAAAGATCAGACTCTAAACAAAGACACTTTCCTAACATAAACCAAACTCTAAATAGAACTCTTCTAGAACAAAAACACCATATTTTGGTTTAACTTCCAACAGAAAAACTGAAATAATCACATGTCAATGAAAATTCAAAAATAAAATTTTCACCATGACGAAAACCTGAATTTTCCAGATATCATAAGGTAATAATTTGAGTTTGTTTAGGAATTAGCCTAAGCTGACTTTTTAGGAGAAAATTACAATTAAGGTAATTCCTAAACAAACTTCTTCAAGTAATTTTAGGCAGCTATTTCATTATTTTCTTAAGGATAAATTAAGGTATAGTTTTCACATTTTTCCACAATTTTATTTTAAATTTATTTAGTTTCCTTATTAAATACTATATGTTGAGTGTCCAACATAATTATAATAAATTGTTGTAATGATGATTTTATTTCAGGTAACATATCTTAGCTGCGGAGGAATGATATTTTGCACCATGGCTAATCACTTGATGTGTGATGGTTACGGTTTACAACAATTTCTACAAGCTTGGGCACATCTACACACTAATCCGGATGCAGGTCTCTTGATCCAACCTTATCATGACCGCGAAATATTAAAACCCAGAAAGCTTCTGCGAGTTACCTCCCATCACCCAGAATTTATCAAAAGAAATTTGGACACTAAGTTTGACATATCTGGATATCTAAAATCACAGGCACTGGTTCCTTGTAGCGTGATTTTCACTCGCACTCAAATCCAACACCTAAAAACCAAACTGCCACTAAAATGCACCATATTTGAGGCACTAGCTTCACATGTTTGGTGTTGTTGGGTTGAAGCCCTGAGAAGTGAAGTTCCACTGCCAACTTCACACATTGTCAAGCTATTATTCTCAATCAATATAAGGGAAAAAATGAAACCAAAATTACCAGAAGGGTATTATGGCAATGGTTTCATGCTCGGATGCGTGGAAACGACAGTTGAAGAGTTAGTTAATGAGAAAACTAATGTGCAACATGGTGTGAAATTAATTCAAGAATGTAAGAATGGATTAACAGATGATCATCTGAGGTCAACGATTGATTTCTTGGAAGTAAAAACAGGTGTGCCACATGATCTTTCTTCAGCATTTGTCGTAACCGAATGGATTGGTATCGGGCGAAAACTTAAGGATTTTGGACAAAGAACAGAGATACACATGGGTCCTTTGCTCAAGAAACTAGTTGTGTTTTTGGACCAATACTCCTTGCAGGTGGTAATATTGAAGCGATGAATGTGATTGTTAGCATGCCAGAAAAAGTTGTAGAGAAATATAAGTTTTATATGATGAATAAGTATCTTATGGTATAACTAAAATTTTGATGATTAATAATATGAGATGCCTCATCCGTCTTTTAGTAAAGACTAATTGTGTTATTAGTAAATAAGTCGTAAAATAATTACTTCGCAGCATATTTTGCTATATCAAATCAATTTGTGTTGGATGATAGAATTCTAAAAATTTATAGTTTAACGAACAAATAAAAAAGTGTCCACCAGTCTCCGATAAGGACTAGGCATAAGGAAAAGCAGTGAACATAAAGGCTCTTCTGATAAAAAGAATATAGAGTTTGCATGATCAACCTAACTCCATCTTTGAAAATATGTGCAATAAGAAATATATGAAACACCGAACTATTCTTCAGGGCATTGAGAGTGTACCATGTTCCTCCAGCGCCCAATGGAGGCAATTAGCATCCCTCGTCCATTCCGTGCAAACAATTGATCTTTCACCGTGGAAATGGTCAAACAACACCCATAGAAGCGAATTGGATTCCGCATTTTCCAGACCTGGACCCAACACAATATTACACCATCCATATGGTAGCTGATATTATCGATCTGATCTCTCACAACTGAATAAAGAAAAAATTAAACTCTCTCCCCAACTGGCAGCCCAAAAAATCATAAACATCCACCTTCCCCAAGATAACCCCCGGGACAGAATCATCTGGCCACATTCAAAATCCGATAAGTATACTGCTGCTTCATGATACAAATGCCTAACCCAACAAGTACAACAACCTACTCAATACCCCATACCATCTACCAATTCTTGTGGACATCACCGTGTCCACCAAAAATTCAGTTTTTCTTATGGAAATCAATCAACGAAGGATTACCAACCTTCATTATCCTCAATCGCATCCACATAATCAACTCCAACATCTTCCCCAAATGCAACAATGATCCAGAATATGAGAATCACCTACTGCTTCACTTCCCAATAGAGGCTTCAACTTGGAACACATTGGTTACGCAGCTCCCAACCACATCAAATTCCAACCATACAACAATACTTGCTATAACTCCTCAAACAACCATTTCCCAACTCTTAAAACAATCAAAATCAATTTCACTCACTCATCATGTTGCTTTCTACTGTGGATCTTATGGATATCTATAAATGAGCTAGTATACCATCAAAAACATACAACATCGGCAGAAATTATAGCATGAGCTAAAAAACAACAACATGAGTATTCCGAAGCTTTAAAAGCGCTACAGTCTGTGCTACCAGGAGACGTTATGGTATCTAACCACTACGAAACCACGAGAACAATATTGAAAATGTTGGTGGGATGGTCCACCCCAAACCGAAACTGGATAAAAATCAACACTAATGGAGCTGTCAGAGGCCACCCATGTTTTGCAGCTGCAGGATTAATATGCAGAGTTTCGGAGGCTCGAACTATGATGGATTTGGTGCAACCACTAGGAATTACGACCGCCTTAACAGCTGAAACATGGGCACTACTTTTGGCATCCAGACCCGCCACGGAAAGGAAATGGTCAGAGGTTCTTTTCGAGACAAATTCAGAAAACCTCCTCTGATTCATCACCTCGCCAAATACTCCACCTTGGTACCAGTGTAGTTAAAATCGCTCTCCAAGGCCGATTACTCGCCGAGTAATCACTACAAGCTATATGACCGAGGCGATTTCCGATTCCAAGCCATCTTCGATTTTTAGCGATTAAGTCGGCCAATTTTGGAGATTTTGACCGATTTTTGGGCAAAACGAGTTGGCGATTTCTACGAGTTGTTCTTGCATGTAACGAAATCATAAAAGAAAAAATTCGTAACCCCTAGGATGAGATTTATTAAATGGAAAAACCTCTAAAAACGTTATAAATAGGTTCAATGTAACAATAATACACTTATTTATATGATAGTTTTAAACTTTTAATTTCAATTAGTTAGAAATATTGACTCATGAGCAGAAATGTATAAGTATCTAATAAATATGCTCCGAGTATTAGGACGAGTTTTAGCGATTTCCAAGTCCGAACTTACTGCTTCTCGCTCCAAGCTCCCCAACCGAGTAGGTCCGAGGAACGATTTCGACTACTTTGCTTGGTACATCTCTGAGATGATTGAAGAAATAAAGAATAGAAATCGACAGATCCCACAAGCCGCTATCTAACACAACTACAGAGAAGGAAACAAGGAAGCAAATGGCATGGCCAATCATGGAGCTGATGGAAGTCAAATGGGGAATCTCTCAACCAAAATTTGGGACCAGGCAATCCCAGCTTGTATTAGTCATATTCTTTTCCTTGAATCTGTGGGTACCACATATCCACGGGGAATTGTAATTTAATCCATTTTTAATCAACTAATGCTTGAAAAAAAATGTCCAAATTTGTGCACCCCCAATAAACCGGGGTGCACGTTATGACTTATCATATTGATTTTAGTTTTCTCTATGTGGTTTTCAGAAACAACGTCTATTTTTTATATTCATATTGTTTTTATTAACACCATTCCTTTTCTCTTTGTCTTTTTTTGTTCTTCCTACTTTTTTTTTTCAAAAAGAAAAAGTATTAGGGTGAAGAGGCTCAAACTCTCAAATTAAACAACTAAGAAGAACAAGGTTGGTGTGGTTCTTTTACATTCTCGACACCATCAATGTGAACTACCGATTTTATATTTTTTGTCTTCTCCCTCTAATAATCCTAGCAATAATATGGTGTTATATGGAGTTTATCGAGATTATCAATTGATTGTTGTTTCTGGAGAATACATTGAGATCGTGATCAAATTGAGAGTATCAATGACAAACATAGTATCATGACAGTCCTGATAGAAGAAACATGGGATATGCTCCTATTACTCAGAACGTCATCTATATGTTAGTGGCCCCATGTCTGCTTGGAATCAGACTCCCAGACTTTAGTACAATTCATCAACAATATTCATTACAAAACAGAAGACCTCTAGGGACGACAACTTATAAAAAAAAAATCGTAGAATGTGATACATGTGTATCTTCCTCTCTCTGGGAACTAGTGATCCTCAAGACGGATTGGGGATATAATTGTAATTTAGGAGGGATTACTGATTTAAGGAAGTATTCCTATAAAAGGAAAATGGATTCCTAAGAGGTTTGGGAAACCAAACCAAAGTAAGGAAGTATACCTAGATAAGGAAATACTTCCTAGACAAGGTAATATTCCTAGAAAGGGAATATACCTAGAAAGGGAATTATTCCTAGATAAGGAAATAGATTCCTAGAAGGTTTGGGAAACCGTTAAACCGTTAAAGCTATAAATAGAGATGTTTAGCTCATAGCCAAGACATCTAGAGTGTGGTTTGTGATACAGACTCAGCTAGATCAAAGAAAGGAGGTTTGTGAGACAAATCACCTGGAGATAAGTTTGTGAGGCAATTAATTATTGTAAAAGCAAACTTAGCAAAACAGTTTAAGGTTATTCACTGTTTAGAAAGATTGTGAGCGTAACAAAGAGAGAATTGTAATATTTTTCTTGCTTATAATCTAGAGAAGATATTTTCTTCGAATCTGGTTTCTAGTGTGTTATGTTTTCTAGTTTTCGTCTATTATTATTCTGAATTCCGCCTTTATAATAATAGTCACCAAGGTACAGAGATCAATACGTATCAAGTTGGTATCAGAGAAAGATTCGTTACCTTAGGGAAGATTCCAGTGGTTTATGGTCTCCACTAGATCTCTCTACAAACAACTTGGTGAGTTACTCGAGAAGCTAAAAACGTTAGAAGAACAAGATGACCATGGTATGGTTGAAGTTAGATAAGGAACGTTCGTATGACGAAGGTAAGAAGTTGAAGCCATTGAGATGTGGATCGTTTCGTATTTTCGGTAAGATCGGTAACAATGTCTTTAGTCTTGATTTACCACCTAATCTAGGAATTTGCTCGGTTATTAATGCCGAACAATTGAAGTTGTTTGATATATCATTACGAGATGATGATAGAGATGACAATATGATCTTGCTACATGTGGAAGACTTATGGTTTGATAGAGAGGAACCACTCAAAGAGGATTGCATTACGAGCGGGTTAGAGACTAAGACAAGACAAGAAGATAAGGACGCTTTTCTAATTGAAAGTCGAAGTCAAGTTCCCAGCAAGGAGAGATGGTTCAACATGGAGAAAGGAACTCTCGGGTTCCCTAACCTCCAAATCAAACTTTCACAGGAGTTCAAGTTCTTGAGTGGGGGCGCATGATACATGTGTATCTTCCTCTGTCTTGGAACTAGTGATCCTCAAGACGGATTGGGGATAGAATTGTAATTTAGGAGGGATTACTGATTTAAGGAAGTATTCCTATAAAAGGAAAATGGATTCCTAGGAGGTTTGGGAAACCAAACCAAAGTAAGGAAGTATACCTAGATAAGGAAATACTTCCTAGACAACGTAATATTCCTAGAAAGTACCTAGAAAGGGAATTATTCCTAGATAAGGAAATAGATTCCTAGAAGGTTTGGGAAACCGTTAAAGCTATAAATAGAGATGTTTAGCTCATAGCTAAGACATCTAGAGTGTGGTTTGTGATACAGACTCACCTAGATCAAAGAAAGTAGGTTTGTGAGACAAATCACCTGAAGATAAGTTTGTGAGGCAATTAATTATTGTAAAAGAAAACTTAGCAAAACAATTTAAGGTTATTCACTGTTTAGAGAGATTGTGAGCGTAACAAAGAGAGAATTGTAATAGTTTTCTTGCTTATAATCTAGAGAAGATATTTTCTTCGAATCTGGTTTCTAGTGTGTTCTGTTTTCTAGTTTTCGTCTATTATTATTCTGAATTCCACCTCTATAATAATAGTCACCAAGGTACAGAGATCAATACGTATCAGAATGTGTCGTGCTTAGAGGCCGTCCCTAGAGGCCTTCTGTTTTGTAGTGCTTGCACAACCGCCATGCTACCTCGCGAAAATAATTGATGAAATTAAAGGCAGACTAAGAGCAATCCCACGACACATTCTACAATACAACTACGTGGAAGCCAATCAGACAACGGAAGCAGTTGCCAACCACACGGCGGGCAAAAACCATCAGAGAGTATTTCAACCAAACATCTGGGACCATACTGTACTAGGTTTGTTACAACAATTTGTACTGAATGACTCCAAGGGAAAACTTCCCCCCGTGTAATTCCTTCTTAGTTCTTTAATATATTCTCTACTTTCGAGATAAAAAACGACTTCTGTAACATTTCTGATTTTGTATCAAAATTATTATTGAATAGTTGAGGCTTGCCCCATACTATGTGACCGTCCTTTCTCTAGAGTAGTTTGGGTCTCAATCCCCAGTGCTATAAAAAGAATATAAAATAAGGATATTAGTGTACATGATTGGATCAAAGGATGGGTTTCAACTGAATTATGTAACTTAGAAAGTGATTGGGTTGTGAAGGTAGCTAACACGACTTGTGAAATTTGGAAGGCAAGGTGCAGATTTGTGTTTGAAGACATTCACTACGGGAAAAAATATACATCTACAACTGGAGATTTACAACACTTTTCTAAACATCGTAGAAAGTCCTATGTTTTACAACTGGTTTCAAAGGAAGAGTTGTCATATATCATCACTGCCAACCCTTAGGAAACAAGGGGTTGCGCTAAGAAAACAAACGACAACACCTTAAGCAAAACAAATGTGACGACATTTAGCTATCACAACTCTGTTCCATATATGTAGTGACTTAGCCTATCACAATTCTAACAAGTGTTGTTGAAGAACACAAAAATATGATAATGAAAAAAATCTTTGAGGGGAGATTCGAACATGAACCTACCGCATGGAAGTCTAGCTCATCAACCACCCTTTTAGTTCACAAGTTTCACTTTTTTTTTAAAAAAAAAATAGAAACCTTCAACAACACTTATAAGTGTTGTTGAAGTAAAAATATATAATGTTGGAAAAAAATGAGGTTATAGGGGAGATTCGAACATGAATCTACTGCATGGACGTCTAACTCATCAACCATCCTTGCCGTTCACAAGTTTTGGCTTTTTTTTTATTTTTTTAATAAAAATGTATAACAACACTTATAAGTGTTGTTGAAGTAAAAATATAGAACATTAGAAGAAATGAGGATGGGGGATTTGATCCTCAACCTCCTCGTATGGAAGTCTACACCACTAACCATACCTACACTATTACATGTTCATCAAGTTTGTGGTTCTTTAATACACTAACTTTATGACAACCCTTCATAAGAGTTGTAAAACAAAATGTAATGCTCAAAAATAATGCTCAGTGGATCGAGCCGCAAATAAGACGAAGGCTTCTCTGTAAACAATCACATATACGCCTTCTCTGTAAATAATTACATACATTTTTCACTATTTGTAATATTTACTTTACTCACTTCAGATAAGGGTACTCTGGTAATTTTCACAGTCTCCATAATATTTATTACCTTTATTTCTAGTAAGGGTAATATGGTAATTTTAACAATTTATAATTTTTAGTTTACTTATTTTCCGATAAGCGTGGTCTGGTAATTTTCATAGGCTTCATAATATTTATTGCATTAATTTCCAAGAAGGGTAATATGGTCATTTTCACAAGCAGTAGTATTTACTTTACTTTTTTTTCGATATGGGTAGTCAGGTCACTTTCACAATCTCCATGATATTTATTGCACAAATTTCCATGAAGGGTAATATGATCATTTTCATTATCTGTAATATTAACTTTACTTATTTCAGATAAGGATAGTTTAGTAATTTTCACAATCTCTCGTAATATTTATTACCTTTATTTCTAGTAAGTGTAATATGGTCATTTTAACTCGGTAATCTTCGAACCCGGGTGTTCAATTCGATATATTTCTTATCCAATTCTGATATATTTCTTACCTGTAAATGGATGGATTCGTTGTTCTTACCAAGTTTCTGACTTAGAGTAGTCAACTCGCGGCCAGGATTCGATCTCGGAGCATGGTATGCATACAATATGCAGAAATAAGGTTTGTTTAAGGTTTCGTAAAATATCTCGAAGAAATCTTAACTGTAAATGGATGGATTCGTCGTTTTTACCAAGTTTCTGACTTAGAATAGTCAACTCACGGCCATGTTTCGATCTCGGAGCATTGTATACATAGAATATGCAAAAAATAAGGTTTGTTTAATGTTTCGTAGAATATACCGAAGAAATCTTACCCGTAAATGGATGGATTCGTCATTTTTACCAAGTTTTTGACTTAGAGTAGTCAACTCGCGGCCGTGTTTCGATCTTGGAGCCCGGTATGCATGCACAATATACGTAAATAAGGTTTGTTTAAGGTTTCGTAGAATATTTCAAGCAATCTTACCTATAAATGGATGGTTTCTTCGTTCTTACCAAGTTTCGACTTAGAGTAGTCAACTCGCGCCGGTTTCGATTTAAGAGCACGGTATGCATACATTTATGCGAGAAATAGGGATTGTTTAAGGTTTCGTAGAATATCTAGAAGAAATCTTACCTGTAAATGGATGGATTCGTCGTTCTTACCAAATTTCTGAATTAGAGTAGTCAACTCGCGGCCAGGTTTTGATCTCGGATCCTAGTACGCATACAATATGCAAAAATAGGGTTTTTTTAAGGTTTCGTAGAATATCTCGAAGGAATCTTACCTGTAAATGGATGAATTCGTCGTTCTTACCAAGTTTCTGACTTAGAGTAGTCAACTCGCGTTCAGGTTTCGATCTCGGATCCTAGTACGCATACAATATGCATTAGGGTTTTTTTAAGGTTTCGTAGAATATCTCGAAAGAATCTTAGCTGTAAATGGATGGATTCGTCATTCTTACCAAGTTTCTGACTTAGAGTAGTCAACTCGCGTTCAGGTTTCGATCTCGGATCCTGGTACGCATACAATATGCAGAATAGGGTTTTTTTAAGGTTTCGTAGAATATCTCGAAGAAATCTTACCTGTAAATGGATGGATTCGTCGTTCTTACCAAGTTTCTGACTTAGAGTAGTCAACTCGCGGCCAGGTTTCGATCTCGGATCATGGTATGCATAGAATATACATAAATAAGGTTTGTTTAAAGTTTCGTAGAATATACCGAAGGAATCTTACCTGTAAATGGATGAATTCGTCGTTTTTACCAAGTTTTTGACTTAGATTAGTCAACTCGCGGCCAGGTTTCGATCTTGGAGCCCGGTATGCATACAATATACAGAAATAAGGTTTGTTTAAGGTTTCGTAGAATATTTCGAAGCAATCTTACCTGTAAATGGATGGTTTCTTCGTTCTTACCAAGTTTCTGACTTAGAGTAGTCAACTCGCGGCCAGGTTTCGATTTAAGAGCCTGGTATGCATACATTTATGCAGAAATAGGGATTGTTTAAGGTTTCGTAGAATATCTAGAAGAAATCTTACCTGTAAATGGATGGATTCGTCGTTCTTACCAAATTTCTGAATTAGAGTAGTCAACTCGCGGCCAGGTTTTGATCTCGGATCCTAGTACGCATACAATATGCAAAAATAGGGTTTTTTTAAGGTTTCGTAGAATATCTCGAAGGAATCTTACCTGTAAATGGATGAATTCGTCGTTCTTACCAAGTTTCTGACTTAGAGTAGTCAACTCGCATTCAGGTTTCGATCTCGGATCCTTGTACGCATACAATATGCAGAATAGGGATTGTTTAAGATTTCGTAGAATATCTCGAAAGAATCTTAGCTGTAAATGGATGGATTCGTCATTCTTACCAAGTTTCTAACTTAGAGTAGTCAAATCGCGTCCAGGTTTCGATCTCGGAGCCTGGTATGCATACATATATGTATAAATAGGGTTTATTTAAGGTTTCGTAGAATATCTAGAAGGAATGTTACCTGTAAATGGATGGATTCATCGTTCTTACCAAGTTTCTAACTTAGATAGTCAACTCGCGACTAGGTTTCGATCTCGGATCCTGGTACGCATACAATATGCAGAAATAGGGTTTTTTAAGGTTTCGTAGAATATCTCGAAGGAATCTTACCTGTAAATGGATGAATTCGTCGTTCTTACCAAGTTTCTGACTTAGAGTAGTCAACTCACGGCCAGTTTTCGATCTCGGAGCCTGGTATGCATACATATATGCATAAATAGGGTTTGTTTAAGGTTTCGTAGAATATCTCGAAGGAATCTTACTTGTAAATGTATGGATTCGTCGTTCTTACCAAAACAGTTGAATTCATCAATCATATACTGGCAAAAATTGTCCATTTCATGAATTGCATCACATAAGAACGTAATTGCTCATATAAGACCACCCACTTTAAGCAAAGGAATGCATGTAATGAACTACATGAATAAGTTTGGGGAATTATGGAAAAAGTATACTGTCAGATTATAAGTTTGAAGGGAGTGAGCATATATATACGACTATAAGCAGATGTATATTATGGTTAGATTCATCGTTCTTACCAAGTTTCCGACTAAGTTTGAAGTTAGACCTCCAGAGATTCTTGGTTCATAGTTTCTATGTATTTATAACATATTTGAAGTTCGAATCGACTCTGAGCTTCATATTTATCGATTTCGATGATATATCATGCTAAGTTTGAAGTTAGAAACCTTCCAGAGCTTCTTGGTTCATAGTTTCTATGTCTTTATACCATATTTGAAATTCGAATTGACTATGAGCTTCATATTTATCGATTTCGATGATGTATCATGCTACGTTTGAAGTCAGAATCCTCCTAGAGCTTCTTGGTTCATATTTTCTATGTCGTTATACCATATTTGAAGTTTGAATCGACTTTGAGCTTCATATTTATCGATTTCGATGATGTATCATGCTACGTTTGAAGTCAGAACCCTCTTAGAGCTTCTTGGTTCATAGTTTTTATGTCTTTATACCATATTTGAAGTTTGAATCGACTTTGAGCTTCATATTTATCGATTTCGATTATGTATCATGTTAAGTTTGAAGTCAGGACCCTCCTAGAGCTTCTTGGTTCATAGTTTCTATGTCGTTATACAATATTTGAAGTTCGAATCGACTTTGAGCTTCATATTTATCAATTTCGATGATATATCATGCTATATTTGAAGTGTGAACTGAAGATACTTCATGACCTTTATGACTAGTCGAAATTACTTCATGACCTATGTTACTAGTTGAAATTCAAACCGGAACCAAAAAGAAAAAGTACAAAAACACAAAGAGAAAGCACAAAGAAAACAAAAAGAAAACACAAAGAGCTTCATATTTATCGATTTCAATAGTGCATCCTGCTAACCCGAGTCTTGCAGTGTGAGCTGAAGCTACTTCATGACCTGTATGACTAGTCGAAATTACTTCATGACCTATGTGACTAGTCGAAATTCAAGCCGAAAGCACAAAGAGAAAGCACAAAAGCACAAAGAAAACACACTTGCCTTGATCCGTATGACAATCCCTAGTCAAATCTCTACCGTCCAAAGATATCCTTAATCCGTATGACATTCCCTCACTAAATCTCTGCCGTTCAATTGTTTTTACATAAAACACCAAAAGAAATTTTCCTCTAACTTCCCTTTCCTCTTCTAATCTCTCAAAGCTTTCGCCTCAGAAGAAAACCCTAGTTCAAAAAAATTTCTCTCGCTTTTTTTCTCCCGCTACGGATCGGCCATGGCTTCAATCGAAATCATTAGTCGCTTCGATTTATTTTAAGATCCCTAAATCTAGAATCTTAAATTCCAAAATATGAAGCAGCTGCAAACCATTTTTATACCAAACTCATGCTGTCAGAGAAATTGAATCCAGAGAAGGAAATTGAATCGAGACAAGGAAAGATGATGGTTGTGCTATATATGGTTCGATTTGTCATGGGTTTATGCTGAATTTCAGTTGCAAGCAAATTAGAAGAGATTCGAGCAGATGGGTTCAATTAGAAGAAAGAAGAATTAGGGTTTGAATTTAGGTTTTGAATCATACACTGAGAAGAACATGGAATAAACCAGAATCAATGAATCTAACCATTTGAGGGTGCAACTAATGAATGGGTTTTGCAGTCGGTGGTCTTGAAGCTGTTGCAGATAAAAAACGAAGTTGCAGTTGCGGAAGAGTTGGTGATTCTGGTGGAAGAAGAGGTCGTAGCTGTTGAAGATAATTGGTGCTGCAAATTTCAGATCGAGAGCGTTGGGGTTTGAAGCCGAGAATCAGTTTGTTGAAGTGATCGGTGGTTGATGTTGGCAATGGCGAAGATGATGGTGGTCGTTAATGGTAGAAATTGAATTAGGGTTTGCGATGAATCTCATAGGAGGATTTTAATACAATTAAAGTAATTTGGGGTGATGGAGAAGAATGGGAGAGGATGACACAGATGAGTAAGAAATGTTAAGGTAAACCCTCTTTCAATCCCTCTTTCTCTGTCATTTATTTTTATTTTTGAGTGATTTTTTTAGGCTAAAATCAATTGTTGATTTGATGGGTGCAGTTTGTAATGATATGGAACAATGGTGTCTGTATTGATGACCTGTTAGATTTTAGAAAACAAGAATGGAAGAAGATTGTTAGATGGATGTCTGTGAGAAGATGCAGGATATTTGGTTAGGTCATAATATGAGTTCCGTTGTTCAATTCTTCTGTTAATGGAGACAATAAGGGAATTTGTGCTACTGTTGGTGGAGATTCGGATGAAGAAGGACATGAAGGATGGGTATTTTCTGGTGAGCTGAGAGTATGAAGAGTATGGTGATAATTTGGGTTGTGTTTGATGCCGAAATTACAAGACAAAAATATGGAGTTGCTTCTTATGGATATGCACAAGGGTTGAAAGATATTTCTGAAGATTAGAAGATTAAAGACATGGATTTGAAGTTCAGAAAAGGGCTCGATTTGGTAATAAACTCGTGACCCTTTCCACATTTTTTCTCTGTGTTTATATTGGATTATCAAAGGATTTGTAAAGCTGGTGTTTGTAGTCTTCAATTTTAGAAGATTTAGATCATTGGGTTGTTCAATCCTTCAGTTAGATGGATTTTTTAAGTTTTGCGTTTGCCTTTATGTGTATTGTTATCTTGAAATTTACTCCTTTACATTGATGATTTTCAGATTCACAACTATTGTTGGAAAAATGAAACTCAAGGCAAGGCTTCCATCCAATATGTTATCTCGATATCGATTGGGAAATTTCCAAAATCTTGGCCTCATCCTTGTTCAGTATTGCTCCTGTGCTTGAAAGTGAGATTGTAAGTGATCCTAAAAGTCTTGAAATTGAACCGATACCAAAGAAATAAACTGGATTCGTGTTAAAGTTTAGCTTTGAGTTTCTATATGAGCTTGTGATTGATAGTAGTTAGAATGTTCTCTTTTGCTTTACGTTTTGTTTGGATTTATTGGATACTAATTGTGGCTAATGTATTCTCTTTCAGCAGTGCTCCTTCTAAATGAATGGCCATGGCAAGAAGACTTCATCATATTGTCTCTTATTATGTGTATGTAGTTTGCTTCTCATATTCTCTTTTAATAGATTCATGTGAGTGGGTTATCATGTTTATACTGACATATTGAAACTATTCCATCTATGCAGGGTATGTAAATTCAAGCAACAATGTTTAATGAAACTGCAAACAAGTTCTACAATAAGCTTGAATTGGGAAATTGTTATTACATATCAAAAGGAACTCATAAAGTTATTAATAAGTAGTTCAAAACTTTCCAAAATTATTCTGAGATGACTGTGAATGGGATGGAGATTTTAGGTATAACACCAATTACACCTTGCATTAACCTTTCCTATTGCTTTTTGTTTTCTAATTTTTGTAATCTGATTTACTATTGTTATGTTTTCTTATTTTGAATTTCCGGATGTTATTAGGGTTCTTCAAAGTGTTTCCCCTACTATGAGAATCAGAAAGCTAAAAGCTAATAACGATACTATCCCAAAGCATGTCAATTGCCGATGACTGGTAAGTATTCCTAAATTGTATCACACTTATTACTTATGTAAATGTCAATGTGTGGCCTGAAATCTAAGAAGTTCATATTTGAATTGCAGAAACAAAAAAATTGTAGTTTTTTTATGAAACGATCTTGCCACCACCATGGGGCAAGAGTTGTCGGATGGTACTGACATCAATCCAATTGTTGGAGCCTGGAATCAAATCTCTAAAGGTCAGAGACTTCTTAGGTAACATTCTATACTCTCTCTTTGTTGGTGTATACTCTCTGGTTCATATGTTGTAAAGGACAATAGTCTAACTTAGTTTGATCCCTTTTTCATGGTATTTTCGGGACTGTCTCTGTTATCTATGGGCAAGAGCACTGTGCTGAGTTCTATGTATTTTTTTCCTTCTATTTAAAAATATGCATAATGTTCAGAAGCATGACCTGGACATCTGGTGGTGGATGTGGAACATGTCACTTATTTCCTTTTCTGAATGTTATTCCTCTACTATAGCTAGTGGTGGATGTCGAACACGTCTAGTTTAGTTTTTTCGAGGTTTCTTGAGAATTATTCTCAATTCCTATAACTGTCATGTAGTTCATTTGGATGTAACTTGTCCTGTAGCTCTGTAGTTCATTTGGACATAAATGTATTAGCTCTAGCTGATCATTCTCTCTGTACTTTGTCTATATTGTCTTTCCTTTGAACATAACAATTGATTTGTTTTGTTTGTTCAAGTTAAACGATCTGTTCCTTTGACTTTCAAGGGAAAATGAAGGAAATTTGTATGTAAACGGGTAATTTGCGTCTGAATGTTTCATTGATGTTAACACCTTAGAGATCTGATGCCATGAAATCTCTTCTTTGTTTATTTGTCATTGTTTTCTTCTACTTTTGTTTATTTCATTTTTGTTTAGAGTTAGACAGTGGAGAGTATGAGGTGATGATTAGGTAATTTCCATATTGGTTTGATTGTCGAAACGGTGACATAAATGTATTACCTCGATCTGATCATTCTCTCCAGTCCTACTAAAGAGCGCCTATTTTTCTGTTTTACTTTTTTTTTTGTGTGCCGAATTATATTTTCTTTGTTTCTGGAAATTCCGTTAATCTTCTAACTTAAAGTTCATTTGTTGTTTGTTTTGTTGAGCAGGGTGTTATTGGTATCAAGGCCAAGAACATGTTGGATTGGGATCCTAAAGGAAAGAATGGTCTAATGACTCCATTGCCTGATGTTGTTACCATCCACCAACATCAGGTTGAAGAAGACTTCGTCATGAATTCAATGATGGCTCCTACTGAAATCGAAATGGCAGTTCCCCCACAAATGATAGTAGCTTGAATGGGATGCGTTTTCTAGATTCATTATGATCTGGCATACATTGTGTGTGTGAGAATTGCTCATGTGGATGATGCTTATGTCTACATGCCAACTTCAGAGTTCAAGTATGTTAGTAATGCTGTCGGATGTTTTATTACATGGCCCAAGGATCGATTAGTGTTCTCATAGACATCTTCATAACCTTTTTGGAGTGTGTTTAGGAAACTTGACTTTTGTATCGCTGCCATTTTTTTGAATGTGTGTATGTTTAACACTAGTAGGTTAATTTGAATGAATGTAAGTGTGTTGCAATCGGGCAGTTAAAGTGAATGTGAAATACTTTTGGCAATCCAAATTTAGCTATAATTTTTTTTTCAAAATAGTTTTATGCACACAATTTCTAATAAAAGTTGTAGTTATACATTCATCTACTGAAAACAGAAGTTGTTACTTCAAATATTACAACCTTTAAGGGTATTGTAAAAGCAAATCTTGCAACATAAGTAGGAGTTGTTCAGAAAAGTTCTACAACTCTAGAAGGTGTAGTGACAATATTATTCATAATACTAATAAATGTCGTTTACCACTTTTCAACTACACAAACGAGATATTGTGAAATAGTGTCTTTACAACATAACTATGTGTTGTCCAAGATAGTTCCACAACTCACACAAGAGACGTGTAAATCTTATTGATAATACCAAAGTATTTGTTGTTACATGTGTTTCCACGATACCCTACTTGTGTTGTCCAAGATATTCCTACAACACAAGCAAGGGTTGTGTTAGGCTTTCAAAAAAAAATCGATAGTGAATCACAACTTTGGAAAAATATTGTCGAACCATGAATCACATCACCCTTTACAACCCTTGTCAACCATTGTAGAAAAGCTTGGACTTTCTACAATACCCCCGTTCCACAATGCATGAAATGGAGTTGTCGTAGGGGTACTACAACTCTTATCTAGTGTCGTCAATGATGATTTTTCCCGTAGTGATTAAACCTGATCTTGTGGGAGTTACACGTCTGGTTCAGTACTTAAATACATCCATCAGCAGTGTTATTGATATGGGACGCATCCAAACACGTCATAATGACTAATACAAGTTTCCATAGTACTTCAGGATTTGCATATCTTCCTTGTTTATGGTCCAATAAAAGGGTAGATATTATAAGGTGATGGCTATTCTTGTTAGGTATTAGATATTCAGAGTCATGTTAAGTTTGATAAGAGTGTTATGCTAAGGATTTGCTAGGGTTTAGCTAGTACTATATGTACCATTTCGTTTATGTCTTGTAAACACCTTGTTTGCTCGATTATCTCTGTTAATATTATTGATTCAATCGTGGTTATTAAACCATTGTATTTTCTTAAACTCTTGGATTAGAGTTTGCTCCTGGATTAGAGTGTTTATTGGTTACTTTAAGGAGTGGAATCTACTTGTGTTACTCGTCGTTTCATTTTCTTCCGCTGTCCTATATATCAGTTATGGTGCAGACACAAAGGAACAACAATATAAACATAGCAACTTGACAACTTCTATTATCTTGGATACCACCGGCTAACCATATTACTTCTATATGTTGTGTTGCTTCTTTCAAGAAAATAAACTCTCAATAACAAAGTCCGGATATGGACTAATTTATCGTGATTTTGCAGGCAGATGCATTCAAGGAAAATGTCACTATGCAAATGGACACTTAGATGCGGAAGAAGCATAATGCAATGGAATGTTACAAGCTATGTTATGGGCGGAGGAGTTGGGACTTTAATTCCTTTGTTTTAAAACAGATGCCAAGCTCGTGATTGAAGCAGCAAATGGAGATATTCTTAAAGTAGCCCGGGAGAATCAGTCAATTACTCAGGATATTAGTATGAGACCATGGAGCCACCATCATGGACGTGCAATTTCATTAATAAAAATGTAATAAGCTTATAGATAGCAAGCCATTCCAGGATTCATAAGCTTTCTAAAGTTTGGGTTAAATCATCTTCCAAGTTTTATTCCTTCCGCAATATTGTGAGATGCAAGAAATGTTTCATTTGATTAAGCAATCTACTAGTACCGAAAAAAAGAAGGTGTGGCTTGCCTCTTTTCCGGAAAAACAATATTTTTTTAATTTATTAAACCCCTAGATCCATGGAAGCAGGGGCGGAAGCAGGCCTTAACTTCCCTTGGCTCCAGCCACCACCAAAAGTTCATTTAGTGTCATTTACTAATATCGCATTTGGATACAAATTTGAGTCTGACTTGTGTTTCTCCGAAGCAGAAGTTGGAAGTAAAATTATTTTGCTTCATAAAAAATTGACTTTTATACTTCTATAAGTCGTTATGAAATATTATTGCCAAACCGACTGCTTTTTGACTTCCGGAAGTCGAAAAACAACTTTTGAGTGTGCATCAAAACGCTATAAGCCAAAAGTTACTCCAACTTCTAAAACCTAATTACGCAATTGCATGAAAGGAGTGATGGTCGAACTCTAGTAGAGACTGTATATCGTGTAGGAATCTACTAGAATACTTAGTCTTTCCAAAGTAAGATTTCTTTAATAAGGACCAGATACTCTGAGACAATTTGATTTCTACGTGATTTCTACTTTGTATGGTTTTTTGGATGCCTCATCCATTTCACTACTGTTCTTTTCCTTTTTTTTTTCTTTTTTTTTTCATGCCCATGGATGTGGCCCAAAACGAAGCCATACATTGTTGGCCGGTGAAGTTAGATTGATCCACCTGCAAAACTATCAAGAAAAATTGGTTCCTAAAAAATCTAATTTGACGTAACTGTCAGAGTCAAAAGATATGTTGCAAATTGGTACATGCATCCCAACTTTTGTGGATGAACTCGCAAAAGGTGGTATGAGTCAGATATTTTTTTCCCATCGTTCTACTTCATTTGTAATACTAACGAACCAATATATGTTAAAGTATCAACAAGAGATTCACTATCTTTAGTAAGCTACTCAACCTAAAGTAAATGTTTGACATTCAAAATGAGATTCTCTTGACCCGTTGAGATGAAGATTCTCAAATTAAGCTAATTGTAGAAAAATTGGGAATATAAAGAACCCCGAAGTAATGAGGTCTAGACGTACTGACACAAGTGAAGCATGTGTAAAAGGACATATATATCACGAGCCAAATCTGTATTTTTTTCCCCTCTAGTAATGACACCAAAGTACAAGTATCAACTGAACATGGGATAAAGCTAAGATGTAATTCTAGCTCTCACCAAAGAGTTAGGAATAAATCTTCTTACTGGTATTGGTACAAGCAATGCAATGCTGGTACCATAGTAGCAACCAATTTCTATGAGAAGGTCATACTTTAGACATTAATTTTAATGACAAGAAGAATTTTGTCTGGCCAATTGACTATTTATTTGAACTAGATCCAATATCTGTGCTTATGGAATGAAAAGTATATTATTCCCACGAGACATAAATTCTCTAAAGCACTTGAGATATATCCGGATGAAAAATATATCATCCCCCCTGAAACGTAACATATATTCACTCTAAAGTACTTGAGTTGAATCTCACTTTTGTTACTAATAATGCCATACCACTTATTTAATATCTCAAGACTCAATGTCGAACAAATAGTGGTTTCCCTCCCACCATCTTACGGAATTTAAACTAGTTGTTGAAATATTTCCTTTTAATGTGACTACGAGGATTGGACATCGAGCGCAACACTGCTCAAATTTTTTTTTTCATGATTAAGCAAAGACGTCACAAAATCTCTACATGTATCGAGAGATAATCACACCTTGTCAAATTCCAAAGTAACTTATGCAAATGGATATCATGTGGAACCTCACAATGATGAGAATGTAATTAAATGCATCTTTTATAGCTAATATATTTCGAAGGAAATATATTTTAGAGAAACTAATGAGTCAATCTAGTGAAATGTAAATCACTATGGTATTTGAATTATTGAATCCATAGTGACTCCATCGATAAAATGTTGAGAATTGACTCATACAGGCATTGGGCATAACTATAAAGCCACTTTGGTTGTGACATGATGATCGGTTTGAAAGGACTCATACGAACATCACTTTATTTGAGTGAACAAAAACGGGAGAAGGATTGACAGAATGTGAAATGACGGCATATCTCTCAATAAGTGTTTTCTAAATTAATAGATGCACAACCCCCCTCCCCCCACCCACCTATTGCTTTTAAGTAAGAAAGCATATTACTTATTTCACAAAGTCTTCAGTAAAACATGATTGAGACCATCCTAAGATGCAAATGGTAACCAATCCATATTACATAGAAAACAAGGTGAAATTTAGAAAAATATTCATGCAGAATGCGGACCATTAAAGTGACTTATGTCTCTGGTGAATGTTTTGAAATTTTGGACTAGTTATAGTTCCCAAGAAATTTGCGTTTGGAAAACTACTAGCACATATTTTACATATAAGGGCTCACCACCCCTTGTAAATGCTAGCGAGTATACATCAAAAGTACTTGATGGTTATTGCATGTTTAATAGGATCAATGTAGAGCATCTTGTACCCCATGGTCTCGCAAAGGCTATCATCAAAGGTTACAGATGGTGCCTAAGGCATGGTTATGCGTACAAATTAAACCTACCTTTAACTGCTTGGGGAATATGTAATATTAACGCATCTTTACTTAATTCATTTTAGAACCCACTATTAGTCAACCTTTTATGCGTACAAGTTGGTAACTGGATATAAACATGACATTCATATTCTTTAGCATATTTGGTTGCACTATATATGTGCCATTACGAGTCCACATCGTATTATTATGGGTCATGAAAACGATTAAGTAGTTATGTTGGATATTTACTCCCAACAATTATCTGCATTTTAAAACCTTTGGCAGGAGATCTCTTCTATGTTAGATTTGCGGGTTGTCATTTTAAGGAGACAGTCTTCCCGTTGTTAGGGGAGATAAGAAAAAGTATTTTCTAAGGGAAAGACATGAATTGTCATGGTGTGTTCCCACTGTGTCTCATATTGATTCTTGTACTCCACAAATGTAAATGTGAAGTGACAAAGAATAATCGATTTCAGAGAGTGCACTGATATCGAAAACGTGACAAGATCACACTTACCAGCTGCAAATGTTCCTGCAATGTTATAAATCCTCAGTATGGGGTACACCATAGACTAAGGTGTTGTAACTACACTTGGTGGAAGTGTAGTTAAGGCCGTGACTCCACAAAGGAAGATGGAGAGACCACCAGGTTCGATCAATACTCATTTAGAAAGGAAGTAGATGAGTAAGGCACAACGTAATTTGTATCATTAATGAAATCATCTCATTTGATTCTCTCTGACTATGTCCATGAAACAATACTGGAGGACGCTCCGAAGTTTAATGATTCTAGAGAACAATGACATCCCAAGTGGATTATGAGAATGCTCATGAGTCAATGGAAAGATCATGCGAGGATATTGATGATTAGTTTCATATACACTTGCTTAAGAAAATAGAGCAAGATAAGATCGAACCAATCTGCTTGTTGCTTAATGTCAACGAATAGCATATTTGTCCTATACAATCCAGGTAGAACTTGGTTCTTTGACAAATATACAGGTATTTGGTATGGTAGTGCTAACCAACCAAGTGTAAATCCCGTAGACATACATGATTATTTGTCACAAAGCGCAGTGAGAATAATGAAGTCGTAATGGTATAAAGACTCTCCTTGTGGCGCGAGGTATCTCACAAAGCCCTGAAATTGTTTACTTTGTTGTAATGAGCATTATAACATTTTGCTACTTAATTAGCTTGGTAGTTTCAAAAGGACTTGAAATGCATCATATGTATGTGGTTGTTACGTATATCTGAAAGCATCAAGAGATAGAAGATATTTACGAAAGTACTTGATAGCCTTTTGTTGCCCAAATCAAGTGACTCTAAACCACAGAGTGCGTTAACAGTTAGATATAACGCTCACTTATAGATTGAAGCAATCAGGCAGATGTGGTATACCCGTCTAAGTGACTATTTGATTTGGAGGGGATAGACAAGTAAGTTATTTTTCCTTGCGTATTCACAAGAAAGTTCCTGATTTGGAATTGTAGCTATCTATGTCGAAGGTACAGATATGATGGGTACTCTTGATGCAATAAGAAACCTTAAAAGCTATTTGAAATCCGAATTTGAGATGAAAAATCTGGGGAAAGCTCGACCGAATACTGAGATTGTGGTATATTATTCCATCAGTTTACATATGTATAAAGTTTTCAAGAAATTTAACAAGGACATGCATCCTGATAGCACTCCCATGATTAGTCGAGGTTCAAATGTAAGTAAGTGACCATTTCGTCTAAAGGAAGATGATGAATATGTGTTGGGAGATGAAATTCCCATGTCTAAGTATAATAGACACATTATTTTACTTAGTATAATAATGTACTCGATTAAATTTTACATCCTCGGGGAACTTGTTAGCTAGCTATAGCTCAGCGCCAACGCAACGTTATTAGAATGATATAGTGAATGTAATCATTTACTTAAAAGTAACCATTTGTTTTATCCCTGCAAAAACATAAAAAGGAATGTTAATGAAAGTGCAATCCAAAAGTTGTTGATTATGAAGGACCAGTGATCTCTTTTCCGACGAAAGTAATCAGGGGGAGATATGATAGACTATTTTCTAAGTCATTACCGATATTTAGTTTCGAAAGGTACATGACTAAAGGAACTATCTGGAACAACTCTAAAACTAATCAGGGGGATATGCCGACATCAGGGGGAGGATCCAAGGATATGATGTCGACATATTTTACTTCGAAATTGAAGCTGTGTTGTACTCTTTTTCCCTTCGATCGAGAATAGTTTTTCCCAAAGGGTTTGTTACTCGACAAGGTTTTTAGCAAGACAACACTAAAAAAACATCAAATATGTTGAACGTTGAAGATATAAATATCGTGTTGATATTACTGAAAATATCTAAATCAAATAAATGAAACGCGATAGTCTGTTAAATAACGTAACTTCCTGAATCAACAACATGTCTTATAAAAAATTCAAGTCACCAAAGTAAAGTGTGATTAACTCCGTTTGACTGCATTAGACTAATGAAAATTGCCTGACATCAGGGGGGGGGGGGCATATAATGGTGTGTTGAACTATTTTCCTTCACCGAGGTTACTTTTTCCCGCAGGGTTTTGTTACTCGGTAAGGTTTTTAATGTGACAACAACAAACATGGGAATGTAATTTCCCAGCTAAGGCTATTGTCTTTCCCACGAGGATTTTCTGCCTTAGGAGTTGTGAAGTAACTAGTCAACTTCAACGGAGCAAAGTGATCATCTGCAACAGATTACCTTTACTTTCATATGTCACGTTGTACTCTTTTACCTATGTCAAGGTTTTAATGAGGCAAAGTATACTCATCCAACTATGTAATGATAGGTGTAGAATACACCGTATTTACTATCAAGAGTTTATGCTTTCTTTGCTATTTTTTCTTGCGAATTATGTACTTTACGCGTGTTTTTGAGTTACTAGGTACTCTGGAGTCGCACGGAGGAAAAGGAGCAGAAATCATTCAAATGGAGCAAAACACTATCTGGAACTGAGCCACGGTTGAGGGGCATCTCTCTGTGCGGAAACATCATTTAAAGGGCGAATACTGCGCGGAGCCAATCCAAGGAATTAGGGGCTGCCATTTTAGTGGCCTATATTAACTTGTAGGGTGCCAATATCAATCTTGGTTCCTACCTAGCCCCAGATTACAGGGTTATTGTGTTCTCTCAATCATTATCTTCTCAAAATCAAGACAAGAGAGAAAATGAGACTTTGGCTATTGTTGTTCGAGAGCAAAATTGTGAGAGATTAGATTAAGGGAAAGAAAATGGAAGAGATTGAATAGATGTTGGGTGAGATCGAGTTGATTTTGATTCTGGGCAATTTGGAGAGAAGCAACCATGGATCGATGTGTTGGAGAAAATACAGAGAGGTGACATTAATGAAGTGATGTATGAATATAGCAGGATGAAATCAAGGTTGGGTTTCTTTGAGGAGTTGAAAATCGAGAGAGGGGTTTGTTTGATTTGAAGAAGTCTGTTGAAGGTCGTGAAGATGGGCTCATACCAGATTGAAACCGTATGGATCTGAATAAGGGATTTGAGATCTCGAGAGGAGGTGGTTTCGATGTTGGTTGAACACTATACGAGATGGTGATTTGCGGGGGCTGGCCGCCGGTCCGAGCTTAATCTTGTTTTGAGCTCTCTGAATTGAATTCGGTGTTGGTGTTGATGTGGGAGAAGTCATTATGAGAGTCATGGAGATAAACTGCAATGAAGCAGCTGAGCTGATGTCTGTGTCAGCTGTGCAAGGATGGAGATGGCTCAGTACAGGGGTGTATGGCATCAGATAGGGCTAGACCTAGATTCTACAGTCAAGACCAGGAGCTGAGATAGTTGGGGCCTGTGGTTGATCTGTTGGAGTTATGGGACTGTAATGGCAGAGGCTCATGGAATTGCAGTACTAGGCCTGAGCAGGGAATGATGCTGAGATGAAGCTGGGTATGGCAGAGATGATTAACTCTGCTGGAATGTGGCAATGGAGGAGCTGAAACTGCAGCTTGGACTGAAAATAGTGGGTTGAGGTTCATTGTTGCAGGTTTGAGTTCAGGGATGGAGGTGAGTGAAATGTGTTGCATTCTGTGGCAATGGTCCTGGTGGAGTTGTGAGACTTCAGTGGCTGCAACTGAGGTTGGCTAGGCAGGCCAAGATGCTGGCCTGGAGGTTGAACAAGAGAATAGAAAAGCTGTGGCGCTTATGGCAAGGAATGTGATTACAGCCTTGCATTTGGCCTGTGATGATGCACTCGAGCTGGACCGAGTTGGTTTGATGTCTTTGGTATTATTGCAAGGAAAGATGTGCACATGGAGAGGATGTCATTATTGTTGGTTCACCGGATAAAACCTAGTTTTGCGGGTGAAACCACTAGAAGTGCAAAGTGCTTGGATTGTGAGCTGACCTTGATGCGAGCCCGAGGATGAGCCCGAGTGTTTTGGTTGTGTTACGGGGAAATAAGGAGCAAGTGATGAATCTAATGCAATTGGCTTGATGGTACAGGTAGAAGTGATTGATTGAATGGGTCCGGTGGCATTACGGGGTTACAATGGTTCTGTCGGAGCTGGTTTTGCTACAATGGCCAGGCCTGTAGTGGTGCGAATGGAACAACGGGGCACATTGCACCCGAATTGATCTCGTGGCTCAAGGAATGAAATGGAAAAGCTATGAGTTGCTTTGCCATGGAAGTTACAAGGTCGTTGATTTAGTATTGGCACCTGGTGGTGGATTGCAAATGGTAGCCGTTATTGGGTCTGTTGCTGCTAATGAACTCTCAGGGTTTAGAGGAAGCGAGAGATGGTGATTGAGCTGCAGGGGGGAACTGGTCTGGCAGTATTACAGCGCAAGGAGTAATTGGAATTCCTGGTGCTGGTTGGTAGAGTTGAGAGCTGCAGAAATGGAGTTGCAGCCATGATGGGTACATGGCCATCATGGTGGGTATGTTACCATCTTTGTGCATTACAAACTTAGGCATATGCAACGGCTTGGCCTTGTCCAAGTTAAGTCACCTGCAGTGACTCACATCCGAGTCGATGCACGACTCCACCCGACTCACACAACTCGACTGACCTGAGTTGACTCGCCCGATTCGAAGGCTTTGACCCGTTGACCCAACCGATTTGATTCACCCGGTGACCGGGCGGACTTTGCCGACCACCGGAGCGCGATTTCCGGCGACTTTCCGATTTTCCGGCCACAATCCCGATTTTCTCGGATTCCGACTTTTTGGACATATTTTCTACATGGGTTTCTCTCTCTCGTGGGCTTGGTGGATTTACATCTAATGGACTTTGAAGACAAAACCTAGTTTTGGAAGGAGAGAAAGGCTATAAAAAGAGGAATTCTACAACTTTTGGAAATTATCTTATCACATATCTTTTCCTTGGAACTTTGCGAGAGCCGTTTTGGGTTACACAACTAGGGTTTGCTTTTGTTCATCTTCTTCTTTATTCCTTTGATATTTTTGTGATGAACTCCATAGCTATGAGTAGCTAAATTCTCTATTATTGGTTAAGGATGTAGTCCGATTTCTAAAACTTGTGTTTGCTTTATGCATTAGTTTTCTCTCTTGTTTATCGTTCAATTCTCTGCGGTTTTATGATCACATGATTGAAGTATTGTGATAGGATTATGGTGTTTGATTAGTTAAGTGGCCAATTAATTGAACTTGCATCTTAGTCCATAGCTATTTTAGGGTTTTTCATCAAGCGATAACCTTGAATACAAGTAGCATGATATGTTCACGGTTTGTAGTGATACACTCTCGTAATCATATGTAGAGTTTGACCATTGTCCGAATTGTTTTGCGCAACGCATGACAATTGCATTGATTAGCCTATTTCTGAACTTAATGCTCCTAGGAATTGAACTTGATTAGCGCAAGGCGTTAGGTTATTCTTTAGGAAAAATTCACATATGCAGCCGCTAATGTGTGTGTTGATGAACTTGAGAAATTAATAGATTATCTTGCTTTCTTGATTCTCTAGGCTTTTGATAACACAAGAGATTAAATCGTAATTCTATTCATATATGCAAACACATGTCTAAGATTGAAGATGAATTCCTTGACCAATATCTCTCTCCATTGATTATTCTCTACAATTTATTTTGCTTTTAATTACTTTTATTTGCTTAGATACAACAAACATACACCGGGTTTTTTAGAAACTGAAAGTTTATAACAACCAACGCCTCTCTGTGGATACGAACTCTTCCTTACCTTGTGCTTCATTTAAATTTAGTGCGTAAGAAAGTGAAATTATATTTGTCGGCTGACAACCGATCAAATTTTGGCGCCGCTGCCGGGGAGGCACACGGCTAGTTATTAAGTTTTTAGTTTCTTTTTACAATTTCTGCTTTCATCTTTGCTTTTAGTTCTTTGTCTTGTTTCTCACTTGTTTGTGAGAATTGTTTTCAGGTGCCTAATCTCTGGCTTCTAAAGATTGGAATTATCCAAGGTGCGGGATAGCTACTCGAAAAGGCACAATACTCCAACCAAGGCGAAACACAACGGACGAGCACGAGGAGGAAGTAGGAGAAGAGATTTTCCAACAACAAGAAGAAGGAAAAGAGGTTCCAATCGTAGAGGAAACACACGTGGAAGAACAAGGAGCAATGGGTGATGCAAATCGTTCACTCAAGGACTTAGCTTCTCATAGGCTTGATATACAACAAGGATGTATTCAAACGGACTCTACTTTTGAAATTAAACCGGGGTTGCTTAGAGAATTACCAAAGTTCCATGGCATGGTGAATGAAGATCCAAACAAACATCTTATGGACTTCCACACCATTGTCACGGCCATGCTTCCAGCGGATGTTGCGGCGGATGGTGCAATGTTGAAAGTTTTCCGTTTCTCTTTAATGGATAGCGCTAAGGATTGGTTGTTCTATTTACCTCCCGGAAGTGTCACAACATGGAATGGGTTGAAGAAACTCTTTTTAGAGAGATATTTTCCCGCATCAAAGGCTACTCAAATTCGCAAGGAGATTTGTGGGATGAAGCAAAATGTGGGAGAATCTCTATATGAATGTTGGGAACGATATAAGAGATTGGTGGCCAGCTGCCCTCACCACCAATTTAGTGATGCTATGATCATTCAATATTTCTACGAAGGACTCCAATCAAGTGATAGGAATCTCCTCGACGCTGCGGGTGGTGGTGCACTAGTTAACAAGACGGTGGCACAAGCTAGAGAGTTGATTGAAAACATGGCAGCAAACTCACAACAATTCTTGAGTCGTGGTTCGGATGTGATTCTAAGAAGGGTTAGTGAAGTGAGCGAGGTTGAAGAGCTTCGTCAACAAATGGGAAACATGAATGCAATGCTTCAACAAGTTGCAGCCGCGGTTATACCGAGTTCCTCTCAATCTTATGAAGATGAGCAAGCTAATGCAATCTTTCCTAATCAACAAAGACGGTATGATCCCTATTCCAACACTTACAATCCGGGATGGAGAGATCACCCCAATTTTAGCTATGCTAATAAGCAAGGAGCGGCTCAACAATCTAGTTTCAACAACCCAAGTGGATTTCAACCTCAACAACAACAATTCCAACCGAGGCAACAATTTCAACAACAACAACAACCTCAAACTATGGGGTCTAATATGGAGGAGTTGCTGAAATCCTTTATGCAAAGAACGGAGAGTTCGGTTAAGGAGTTGCAAACTCAAGTTGGTTCTATGGCTATGGAGTTGAATCATTTGAAGGCACAAAATGGTGGGAAACTCCCTTCTCAACCTATCAACCCAAAAGAGGGTGTTAATGCAATTACATTGAGAAGTGGTACACAACTTGTGCAACCCGAAGTTGCTGATTCGGGCGTGGTGGAAACACCTAAGGAACCTGTTTTGGAGGAGAAAACCGAGGATTCTCCCCAAACTTCTGAGGTACCTATTCCTAACTCTAAAACTCCGGTTTCTACTTATGTTCCTCCTCTTCCTTTTCCTCGCAGATTTGCAAGTTCTAAGAAGGCGGAACTAGAAAAGGAGATTTTAGACGTTCTCAAAAAGATCCATGTGAACATACCACTCATAGATGCAATCAAGCAAGTTCCAAAGTATGCAAAGGTGTTGAAGGACTTGTGTACCAATAAGCAAAGGCTCAAAGGTAATGAAGTGCTTAGTGTGGGGGGAGAATGCTTCGGCAATCTTACAACATAAACTCCCACTTAAGTGCAAGGACCCGGGTAGCTTTGACATTCCCGTCACAATTGGTAACACTAAATTTAATAAAGCTATGTTGGACTTAGGTGCTTCCGTTAATGTCATGCCCGTCTATGTATAATTCACTTGATCTTGGTCCTCTTAAAAGGCTGGAATTGTGTTGCAATTAGCCGATCGTTCTAATGTCTACCCTATGGGTATTGTTGAGGATGTTCTTGTGCAGGTTAATCAACTTGTATTTCCAGCGGACTTTTGCGTGTTAGAGATGGATGAAGGTTCACCGGACTCGTCTCTTCCATTGCTACTTGGGCGTCCCTTCATGAAAACGGCGAAAACCATTATTGATGTTGACAAGGGAACGCTAACTATGGAGTTTGATGGAGAAATAATACGTTTCAACATTTTCGAGACGATGAGATATCCTAGCGATGTTCACTCTTGTTTCTCCATTGATATGATGGACACATTGGCGCAACAAATGTTTGAGTTGAATGGTGGTGATACTTTGGAAACCGTGCTCACTACTCCTATTGACAATGGTTATGCGTATAGTGATGAGATGAAAGAAACCATTGGTTCTCTTAACTTATTACCGGAAAAATCAGCAACTAAGAATATTTCATATGCTTCTTTACCTTGCAATAATGAAAAACTTGTGCCATCTATTGTTAAATCTCCAAGTTTAGAATTGAAACCTCTTCCAAGTCACTTAAAGTACTTGTACTTGGGTGACAACGAAGATTTACCCGTGATTGTTTCTAACGAGCTTAATGAATTACAGAGCAAAAACTTCTAAGGGTGCTAAGGAAGTACAAGACGGCCATAGGATGGACAATCGCCGATATCAAGGGTATTAGCCCTGCCGTTTGTATGCATAAAATTCGTGTGGAGGATGATTCAAAGCCTACAAGGGAAGCGCAACGTCGTTTGAATCCTCCCATGATGGAAGTGGTGAAAAAGGAGATACTCAAGCTTTTGGACGTGGGAGTTATCTACCCCATATCCGATAGCAAGTGGGTAAGCCCGGTACAAGTGGTACCAAAGAAATCAGGTGTAACGGTGGTGGAGAATGATAAGAATGAACTTGTCCCAACTCGTGTGCAAACCGGTTGGAGGGTTTGTATTGATTATAGAAAATTGAATGCCACCACTAGAAAAGATCACTTTCCTTTACCTTTTATTGATCAAATGCTTGAACGTTTAGCCGGACACTCATACTATTGCTTTCTTGATGGCTATTCGGGTTATAATCAGATTGTGATAGCACCGAGGACCAAGAGAAAACCACTTTCACTTGTCCTTTCGGTACTTTTGCTTATAGAAGGATGCCTTTTGGCTTGTGCAATGCTCCGGCTACTTTTCAAAGGTGTATGGTAAGTATCTTTTCGGAATATGTTGAAAACATAATCGAAGTGTTCATGGATGACTTTAGTGTCTTTGGTGATTCATTTGACCTTTGCTTGAACAACTTGTCTCTAATCCTTGAACGATGTGTTGAAACAAATCTTGTGCTAAATTGGGAGAAGTGCCATTTCATGGTAACTCATGGCATAGTTTTAGGCCATATTATATCTTCTAAAGGCTTGGAAGTCGATAAATCTAAGATAGACCTTATTCGTGCTCTAACCCCTCCCACTACGGTGAGGGAGATACGTTCTTTTCTTGGTCATGCAGGTTTCTATCGTAGATTCATCAAGGACTTTTCCAAGATAGCATCACCACTTTGTACTTTATTGCAAAAAGATGTGGTTTTTAACTTTGATGAGAAGTGTGTGGCGGCATTCAATCGTTTGAAAGAACTTTTGATTTCAGCCCCTATCATTAAACCACCGGATTGGAGTAAGCCTTTTGAGCTCATGTGTGATGCAAGTGACTATGCGGTTGGTGCGGTGCTTGGGCAGCGTGTGGGGAAGCTTCCTCATGCCATTTATTATGCTTCTAGAACGTTAAATGAGGCTCAACAAAACTACACAACCACTGAAAAAGAGTTATTAGCCATTGTTTTTGCTTTAGAAAAGTTTCGCTCTTATCTAATCGGTACAAAAGTTGTTGTCTTTTCTGATCATGCAAAGACTTAGATACTTGCTTACAAAGAAAGAGGCGAAACCGAGGCTCATACGATGGATATTACTCTTGCAAGAGTTTGATATTGAAATCAAAGACAAGAAAGGAATTGAGAACACCGTTGCGGATCATTTGAGCCGACTTGCTGTGGACAAGGAGACTATCCCGTTGCGTGAGAGTTTCCCGGACGAGCAACTATTCTCCATTGCCTTTGGAGAACCATGGTACGCTGATATTGTTAATTACTTAGTGTCTAAACAAATCCCAAAGAACTTGTCTCGTCTCTGAGAGGGACAAACTTAAGAAGATAGCAAACCAATACATATGGGATGATCCATACTTATGGAAGCATTGTAGTGACCAAGTAATACGTAGGTGTGTTCCCGAAATTGAATTTAACTCTATCTTGTCTTTTTGCCACTCATATGCTTGTGGAGGACACTTCGGTAGTAAGAGAACCGCTCTCAAGGTATTAGAATGTGGTTTCTTTTGGCCAACTTTGTTTAAGGATGCACATGCATTTTGTATCACATGTGATAGGTGTCAAAGAACCGGCAATCTAGGTGCTCGAAATCAAATGCCGCAAACTATTATTCAATTTGTGGAGGTCTTTGATGTTTGGGGAATTGATTTTATGGGCCCTTTTGTCAATTCTAATGGGAATTATTATATTTTGCTTGCTGTGGATTATGTTTCGAAATGGGTGGAAGCTAAGGCCACCCCAACTAATGATTCTAAAGTTGTTTCAGATTTTGTGCAAGCTAATATATTTGCTAGGTTTGGAATTCCAAGGGCTATAATTAGCGATGGAGGCTCACACTTCAAAAACAGGTTCTTGCAAAGCTTGCTAAGGAAGTACAACGTGTCGCATAGGATTGCAACTCCCTACCATCCGCAAACTAATGGACAAGCCGAAGTTTCCAACCGAGAGGTGAAATCAATTCTTGAAAAGACGGTGAATCCAACAAGGAAAGATTGGAGCATGCGACTCAACGATGCTTTGTGGGCGTATAGAACCGCATATAAAACACCTATTGGGATGTCTCCTTTTAGGCTTGTTTATGGTAAACCTTGTCACTTACCCGTGGAAATTGAGCATAAGGCGTTTTGGGCTATTAAGCAATGCAACATGGAGTTGGATGGTGCTGGAAAGCAAAGGAAGTTACAACTTCAAGAGTTGGAGGAGATTCGTAATGATGCGTTTGAAAGCTCACGGATTTACAAGGAAAAGACGAAAGCTTTTCATGATAATATGATTTCTAATAAACAATTTTGCATAGGGCAGAAAGTGCTTTTGTTTAATTCTCGCTTGCAATTATTTCCGTTAAATTGAGGTCACGTTGGATCGGACCTTTTATTGTGACTAATGTGTTTTCTCATGGTGCAGTGGAAATTCGTAGTTTAGCTACAGGTAATGAACTTAAAGTGAATGGGCACCGGTTGAAACCATATTATGAGAACTTCTCTTCGGAAATCGTGGAAGGAGTTAACCTTATGGAAGTGCTCCCTCTGGAGGAGTCTTAGCAAATAAGGAGTACGTCGGGCCGTCGACTTTAAAACAAGCGCTAAGTGGGAGGCAACCCACCGGTTTTGTATCTTTATCCTTATCTTTTTACTTTTATGTATTTGCTTTTATCTTTATATTATTTGCGGAATTTCCCACCTTGAACTTTCTTTGGACTATTCAATTTTACATTGAGGACAATGTAAAGTTTAAGTGTGGGGGAGCATTTATATGTTTTAGTTTGTTTTATGCCTTTTAAAAAAAAAAAAAAAAAAAATCAGAAAAATGAAAAAAAAATTTGTGCTTTTTGAACTCCGAAATCTAGAAACTTGTGCCTTTAGGATGACACTATTAGTGGATGGAACCATTTTGAATGCAGGAGTTGAGGAACCAATTAACTAAAGGGGACGAATATAGCTCGAAATCACAAATTAACATGATAGTTGTTACCATATCTCGGAATATCACCATATCACATTCTATTTTTTTTTCCATATTTATCTATTGTTCTCTAAGTGCTTTGGTGGGTCACTAAAAATCGACGTGTTATTACTGCTAGGATGAAATAGAGTGGTTGAGTTACTAGAAAGAGAAAAAAAAAAAAAAAAAAAAAAAGACCGACCTATTAGACCAAAACGGAATAAAAAGACACTTGGGAATAGCAGTATGTGTGAAACGTAGTCCCTGTCTCCGTCGCCTAAACAAGCGTGGAATGCAGGATCCAAGGCAACTATCATGTACTTGCTGACAAGAAGCATGCGCTTGGATCCAAAAGATCTAATCATGCCGTCTAAAAATTGGATCCAGTTTGATCCAATTAAAAAAAAAAAAAAAAATAATAATAATACATATATATATTATTGTGTTGAATAAAGTCACTTTTGGTTCCCTTGTATATGCCAATTGATTGATGTAGCATTCAGCACTAAGTAGCTCAATCCAATAGGATTAGGTTCATCTTAGCAGCCGACCTTCAGATGTGATATGGGAAACATCGAACACTTGTGAATATCCGCCAACATCTATATCTATATCCATCTTCTTAATCTTTTCATTGTGATTGTGGTTGTTAGTTTCCGAGTATTGTGGCTTGTTCAACTATCTAAATAGAGTTTATTTATTAATAATTGAATTGAATTTGCAAGGTACCTCCTCCTGTAGTCAATTTGGATTCATTCATTGATTTGTCACGAATAGACGGAGTTGAAATATAGGTTTTGTAGGTATATCTCTAGTAAACCTTCACGAGACTATAACTCGTCCACTAGGGACACCTAGGGGTTTAAAGGCTTGTTATTTATGCTAAAAGTGACCGTAGCCTCGACGACACGGAGTTGTTGTATTTTATTGTTTTGTTTGATTTGCTCGAGGACTAGCAAAGTCTAAGTGTGGGGGAATCTGATAGGTGTAGAATACACCGTATTTACTATCTAGAGTTTATGCTTTCTTTGCTATTTTTTCTTGCGAATTATGTACTTTACGCGTGTTTTTGAGTTACTAGGTACTCTGGAGTCGCACGGAGGAAAAGGAGCAGAAATCATTCAAATGGAGCAAAACACTATCCGGAACCGAGCCACGGTTGAGGGGCATCTCTCTCTTGGGAAACATCATTTAAAGGGCGAATCATCACGCGGAGCCAATCCAAGGAATTAGGGGCTGCCATTTTAGTGGCCTATATTAACTCAGTAGGGTGCCAATATCAATCTTGGTTCCTACCTAGCCCCAGACACAGGGGTTATTGTGTTCTCTCAATCATTATCTTCTCAAAATCAAGACAAGAGAGAAAATGAGACTTTGGCTATTGTTGTTCGAGAGCAGCTGTGAGAGATTAGATTAAGGGAAAGAAAATGGAAGAGATTGAATAGATGTTGGGTGAGATCGATTTGATTTTGATTCTGGGCAATTTGGAGAGAAGCAGCCATGGATCGATGTGTTGGAGAAAATACAGAGAGGTGACATTAATGAAGTGATGTATGAATATAGCAGGATGAAATCAAGGTTGGGTTTGCTGAGGAGTTGAAAATCGAGAGAGGGGTTTGTTTGATTTGAAGAAGCTGTTGAAGGTCGTGAAGATGGGCTCATACCAGGATTGAAACTGTATGGATCTGAATAAGGGATTTGAGATCTCAGAGGAGGTGGTTTCTGATGTTGGTTGAACACTATACAGATGGTGATTTGCAGGGGCTGCTGCTGGTCTGAGCTTAATCTTGTTTTGAGCTCTCTGAATTGAATTCTGGTGTTGGTGTTGATGTGGGAGAAGCTGTTATGAGAGTCATGGAGATAAACTGCAATGAAGCAGCTGAGCTGATGTCTGTGTCAGCTGTGCAAGGATGGAGATGGCTCAGTACAGGGGTGTATGGCATCAGATAGGGCTAGACCTAGATTCTACAGTCAAGACCAGGAGCTGAGATAGTTGGGGCCTGTGGTTGATCTGTTGGAGTTATGGGACTGTAATGGCAGAGGCTCATGGAATTGCAGTACTAGGCCTGAGCAGGGAATGATGCTGAGATGAAGCTGGGTATGGAAGAGATGATTAACTCTGCTGGAATGTGGCAATGGAGGAGCTGAAACTGCAGCTTGGACTGAAAATAGTGGGTTGAGGTTCATTGTTGCAGGTTTGAGTTCAGGGATGGAGGTGAGTGAAATGTGTTGCATTATGTGGCAATGGTCCTGGTGGAGTTGTGAGACTTCAAAGTGGCTGCAACCGAGGTTGGCTAAAGCAGGCCAAGATGCTTTGCCTGGAGGTTGAACAAGAGAATAGAAAAGTCTGTGGCGATTATGGCAAGGGAATGTGATTACAGGCCTTGCATTTGGCCTCGTGATGATGCACGAAATGGACCGAGTTGGTTTGATGTCTTTGGTATTATTGCAAGGAAAGATGTGCACATGGAGAGGATGTTTTGTTATTGTTGGTTCACCGGATAAAACCTAGTTTTGCGGGTGAAACCAGCTAGAAGTGCGGTGCTTGGATTGTGAGTGACCTTGATGCGGGCCCGAGGATGAGCCCGAGTGTTTTGGTTGTGTTACGGGGAAATAAGGAGCAAGTGATGAATCCGATGCAATTGGCTTGATGGTACAGGTAGAAGTGATTGATTGAATGGGTCCGGTGGCATTACAGGGTTACAATGGTTCTGTCTGAGCTGGTTTTGCTACAATGGCCAGGCCTGTAGTGGTGCGAATGGAACAACAGGGCACATTGCACCCGAATTGATCTGTGGCCTGAAGGAATGAAATGGAAAAGCTATGAGTTCTTTGCCATGGAAGTTACAAGGTCATTGATTTAGTATTGGCTGCCTGGTGGTGGATTGCAAATGGTAGCCGTTATTGGGTCTGTTGCTGCTAATGAACTCTCAGGGCTTAGAGGAAGCGAGAGATGGTGATTGAGCTGCAGGGGGGAACTGGTGCAGCGTACATGAGCGCAAGGAGTAATTGGAATTCCCAGGTCCTGGTTGGTAGAGTTGAGAGCTGCAGAAATGGAGTTGCAGCTGTGATGGGTACATGGCCATCATGGCTGGGTATGTTACCATCTTTGTGCATTACAGCTTAGGCATATGCAACAGCTTGGCCTGTCCAAGTTAAGTCAGCCAGAACAGCTGACTCACATCTGAGTCAGTGCCTGACTCAGCCCTGACTCACACAACTCGGTCTGACCTGAGTTGACTCGCCCGATTCGCTTTGACCCGTTGACCCGACCGATTTGATTCAGTTGACCGGTGACCGGGCGGACTTTGCTTGGCCACACGGAGCCGATTTCCGGCGACTTTCCGGCCGATTTCCGGCCACAATCCCAGTTTTCCGGCGACGACTTTTTGGACATATTTTCTACATGGGTTTCTCTCTCTCGTGGGCTTGGTGGATTTACATCTAATGGACTTTGAAGACAAAACCTAGTTTTGGAAGGAGAGAAAGGCTATAAAAAGAGGAATTCTACAACTTTTGGAAATTATCTTATCTCATATCTTTTCCTTGGAACTTTGCAGAGCCGTTTTGGGTTACACAACTAGGGTTTGCTTTTGTTCATCTTCTTCTTTATTCCTTTGATATTTTTGTGATGAACTCCATAGCTATGAGTAGCTAAATTCTCTATTATTGGTTAAGGATGTAGTCCGATTTCTAAAACTTGTGTTTGCTTTATGCATTAGTTTTCTCTCTTGTTTATCGTTCAATTCTCTCATGGTTTTATGATCACATGATTGAAGTATTGTGATAGGATTATGGTGTTTGATTAGTTAAGTGGCCAATTAATTGAACTTGCATCTTAGTCCATAGCTATTTTAGGGTTTTTCATCAAGCGATAACCTTGAATACAAGTAGCATGATATGTTCACGGTTTGTAGTGATACACTCTCGTAATCATATGTAGAGTTTGACCATTGTCCGAATTGTTTTGCGCAACGCATGACAATTGCATTGATTAGCCTATTTCTGAAACTTAATGCTCCTAGGAATTGAACTTGATTAGCGCAAGGCGTTAGGTTATTCTTTAGGAAAAATTCACATATGCAGCCCTAATGTGTGTGTTGATGAACTTGAGAAATTAATAGATTATCTTGCTTTCTTGATTCTCTAGGCTTTTGATAACACAAGAGATTAAATCGTAATTCTATTCATATATGCAAACACATGTCTAAGATTGAAGATGAATTCCTTGACCAATATCTCTCTCCATTGATTATTCTCTACAATTTATTTTGCTTTTAATTACTTTTATTTGCTTAGATACAACAAACATATACCGGGAAACTTTAGAAACTGAAAGTTTATAACAACCAACGCCTCTCTGTGGATACGAACTCTTCCTTACCTTGTGCTTCATTTAAATTTAGTGCGTAAGAAAGTGAAATTATATTTGTCGGCTGACAACCGATCATGTAATAAGTTTAATTAATATTTTACTCTTTTTCTTTAGTTCAGGTTTTGTCCCTCTGGGTTTTTCCTGACGAAGTTTTAACGAGGAAATTAACTTGGACTCTTCGATCTTTGAAGATCGTATTGCATGTGATGAACTACATGTAAAGTACGAGACAACATGTGAAGTACTACAAGTGAATAGTTGTAACAAGGTTTTGTCCCACTGGGTTTTTCCTTGTCAAAGTTTTAATGAGGAAATTGATTTCGGCACAAGTATCAAAGAGAGGATGACATTTGAAGACCTACATTTGAAGCACTATATGTGAAGTACTACATCTGGAGTTCCTTTTTTGAACCGCACAAGGGGGAGTGTTAAAGGGGTTATGCCCATGGATGTGCGGTCCAAAACGGAAGTCTTTTCGGTTTCCCTTTTTCCATGTATATAAAGTATATTGTACCCATGTAACCCTAAAACTCTCTATCAATAAAATCACTCTTTCTCTTTCCCAATTATTCTACTGAAACATTCTTAAAATAATCTATTTTATTACAAGATTGGTCTTGTAGTTGTGGTTGGTAATACGAAAGCCATCGGGTGATTGTGTTCTCCAGCTAGCTCTGAAGTCCAGTTTATATCAATCCCTGTTCCAATATAAAAAAATGCAAGACTACTACTTGTAGGTACTAGTTTACTTGGTAAATGACTTTGTTTTATCATTGATGCTAGACACAACGAAGCTTTATACTTCGATTTGTCCCGAAAAAAATCGAACGGCCAATACCTTGCGTTCTTAGCATAGGATTAGTAAGGACAGAAGTGGGCCCCACCATCCCTCTCACACGGTGTATCTTCCGGATTTTTTTTCCGTAATCATTCTCGTTGTTTTATTTGGAATTTGGTATTGTTAGCCTTTTAACGCTTTAGCAACAAATCATGTTTAGTTTAATAAAATCGGATTAGCCTAATCTCAAGCAAGCGTGTGCTTTAGGTTTAGATCATGTGCTAAAGACAAAACAATCTGTTTTGTGGGGATGAGTACATAAAGCTAAAGTATTTCAAGTTCATCCATTATGTTGGATACTAGTTTATATTTTTAAGTATTAAGTATGTGCCTCCACCTCATGATGACTGAGTGGACGACGCATGTCTATGTAGTAGGAGGTGGACTCCCTTCTAACCTTGTTTATAAGGTAATTTCTGCCATCAAAAATGATAACGAGATAGAAGAGGAAGAACTTCTAGCTGAAACAGAACCTAGACTAAGGCATATACCTATAAATAATCATCGACCTTTCTTAAAGAAAAATTCAGGTATATCTACTATATTATCTCCTTGTTTGTTATGTGTGAGTTGTCTACTTTAATCCTAATTATGTAGCTAGTCTTAGCATGAAGTAGTTGTGTCTCAACATGATAGAGTTAAGCATAAAACATTCTTTCTGTTCTATGATCATCTTGATGTTTCTAGATGTAGTACATGTGATCTTAAGTATCAAGTAAATTATGTATATATATATATATATATATATCAACATATGTTGTGACTTGTATAATTACGTAAAGCATGCTTAGTAGCTGATCAAGTGTAGAATAAAGCATGTTTATAGGCTGATATGCTGACAGGTATAACCTCATATTATTAAGAACTTTGCTACACCCACCGAAAAGCAGCACCAAGGTGGGTACCAAGAGGGGATTGGACGGTCCTGACATGCCTCTCAATATTGGGATAGGGAGTGGGACGTAGGTGGGCCCGCTCTCCCTCTCACGCGGTACCCAACTCGGTTGAATCTTTTCGGTGCATCCATCATTTTCGTATTATTTAAAAAAAAATTTGATGGAAAAAATCATATATTAAAGCTAGCAAATGTAATACAACAGATTTACAAAATCACTTTTATCAAACGAGTTAGAATCTATGCTAGATTTGTGAACTCGTTGGTTTAGGCTTTCTGCATGTGTTGTAGCCTTTTTAGTCTTGCTTCCTTAGCGATGTAATCCGCTGCATTGTTGTTCTTTCTCTTTATAAATTTCACTTTAGCTTGAGGAAGCTCGACCAGAATTATTCTTATTTCCTGCAATGTATTTTCTGCCGGCCACGGAGATTCTGAAGTCACCCTGTTTAATTTGTCTGCCAAAGCTTTGTAGTCAATTGCAATGACCACACTTGATAGGATATTATCCTTTAGCCACGTAATTGCCTTCAGCAAGGCTTTTGCTTCTGCATGAAAAGCTGACGTAGCCCACTCCGAAGCCGCCGAGAGGTGCATGAATGTTTCTTCACCGGCAGAGTACAAGATGAAAGCATATCCCATCGAAGAATCTTCTTTTTTGTAAGACGCATCAATGAAGATTATCCAGTCCGAATTCAAGTTGGACCAAGAATTGTTGATTGATATTTTGACATTTTCTTTTGATTCTCCTTATTGCTTTGTAGGGTATTTGACGGGGTGGAATTTAAGAAACCATTTATTTGTCCTAGTAAACTGACTGGGTCTGGGTGAGTTTCCTCAAAAACAACCGAACATCTGTATTTCCAAATGAACCAAAGTGTGGTGGCTTTACCTGAAGATGGCTTAGATCAGCTTCCGTAATCCACCATTTAACCCAATCAATAGCAGAGCTGGGAGAGTATGTGACGATTATATTATGTAGAGATAGACCAAACCAAACTGCTCTTGCAAAAAGACACTCGCACAAAAGATGAGTCTCCGTTTCTTGGACTTGATTATTAGATAAATATCATTCATTTTCGTATTTGGGTTTTAATGTCATGTGAGTCTTTTTTGGGTTTTTCTTTCAACAATAGAAGTAGTAACAAGGTAGCAGATGCTTTGGCAAAACAGGCAAGAAATCAAGGGTACCATAGACAACAATGGAGACAAATTCCATCGTTTATTCAACGGGATTTAGATTTTGATTCCAGCTTTTTAAATTCAAATGCTTTGTACTTACAATCCGAGGACAACAGGCTGTTGGAAATTTCTCATATCATAGTTTCTACAACTGAGATAAGGGCAGCCAACAGCCTAAATAGCCTCCTGTAACTTTTTGGTTGCATCAATATATTAACTTTCAAAAAAAAATAATTCATTTTCGTATTATAAATATCATTCTTTTTTAATACAGTAAGTTAATGGAGCAGTTGAGGACTGTCAGACTTGACTGTAGTGTAGTCAATGTGGTGTAAATAAAGAATCCGCAGTAGATGACACCATTTTTTCTTTTCTTTTTTTTTTGATGAGGATGACACCCACCATATCATCGTAAACAATTTTTAATAAAATATTTGCCTCAAAAGAACTAGTACATGTACATAGAGGTTGAAACAATTTGGTGGAATCAGATCTTACAACACACTTTCAACCAGTTCAGTCAGATATCTGTAGAAACTCTGATCCAGTAGTACAAATTCAATATTAGAATGGAGATTGCTGCTGGAGCCGGCAGAGAAGTTCCCACCTATGATCGAAACAAAGAGTTGAAGGCCTTTGACGAAACCAAATCTGGCGTCAAGGGGCTAGTTGATGCAGGAATTGAAAAGATCCCTAGAATATTTGTTCGAACCCTTGATGAGCTTGCAGAGGACTTAGCATTCAAAAATGAGGATGATAATCATAAAACTGATATTCCTCTGATAGACCTACAAGGAATTTCAATTGATCAGCGACGCAAGGAGATAATTGATGAGGTTAGACTAGCATCAGAGACTTGGGGTTTCTTTCAACTGGTGAATCATGGAATCCCTTCAAGTGTAACGAATGAGATGATCCAAGGCGCACGACGCTTTCATGAGGAAGATGTAGAGCTAAAAAAACAGTTGTACAGCAAAGACCTCGGTCAAAAAGTGCAGTTTGATAGCAATTTCGATCTTTACAAATCCAGATCTGCGAACTGGAGGGATACTCTTCGCTGTATTTTTTTAACTCATGATCCTATGAATCCAGAGGAATTGCCAGACACCTGCAGGTAATCTTTACTACTATATTATAGACAGTACAAAAAACACTAGTGATCTACTTCAACCTCAGTAATGTTTTATATTTCTGATCTTCATACAGGGATATAATAGTAGATTACTGGAAGCATATTATGAATCTAGGAGATACTCTGACTGAGTTATTTTCAGAGGCTCTGGGGCTAAACAAAGACCACCTTAAAGGCATGGATTTCGCTCAATGGTTGACACTTAATTGTCATTATTATCCAGCATGCCCAGAGCCTGAACTGACCCTAGGCACAACTCAGCATTCAGACCCAAGTTTCTTCACTATTCTTCTGCAAGACTGTTTTGGTGGTCTACAAATTCTTAACCAGAATTGCTGGGTTGCTGTCAAGCCTATCCCCGGTGCTCTAATAGTAAATATCGGCGATTTTCTTCAGGTAATTTGTCTCCTTGAATTCCTATGTGGTTACTCATGTAAGAATAAATACCAACATTTGAGCAAGTACTGGATACTAATTTAGGTGATAGTGTTGGTTTAATTTCTCTGTCCCTTTACGTTTGAGCAGCTTATCAGTAATGGCAAATATAAAAGTGCCGAGCATCGAGTACTTGCTAATCGTGCTGGACCAAGGGTATCAGTGGCATGTTTTTTCAGAGGAAGTACCACAAGGTTATATGGTCCGATAGAGGAGCTGTGTGATGAAAACTCCTCTATATACAAGCATACCACAGTTAAAGCTTACACAGAACATTACAACTCTAAAGGACTTAGTAGTGTTTCGGCCTTAAACCACTTCAAGCTGTGAAGTGACTGGAGTTCTATGAAATCGGGAGGACAAACTACACCTGATGGCAGACTGAATATCTTTACTTACTATTGTTTGTTTGTAATAACTTATCACCAAGCAGCAAGGAATAAAATCAGGCATTGGAGAAACAGGATGTCTCTTTCTTTTTGAACTGTTTTACTTAGTTTCGGGGTATAAGTTAATACTGATGCAGAGTAATTAATGCAGTAACTTCCTAGTCTCAGTGGATTAGAATTCAAACAACCATATAATATTGAGACATTCAAGTTCCTCGAAAAACTTGGATCTTGCCTGACTATTTCTAAGCTTCGTTCCAGAGATATAGTAGTGCAGTATTAGAAGCTTATGTCGAGGTTGGCAGATGCTTAATGGTCAAATATCACTATTCAGCATGCCTGAACCTGAACCTTTGGTCTAAGCATTCAGACTCAGTTTTCTACACTATTCTTCTTCAAGATCATATTGGTGGACAACAAAATCACATCCCTAGACCCATAATAGTGAACGCCAGTGATCTTACGTAGGTAAATGTCTCCTTAGAAAATCTAAATAAGTTAATGAGAATCACAAACTAGATCTGAATGGACAATACTAATCACTTCTAGAAAAATATATACCAGATGAGATGACAGTCAACAGAATGATATTCTCTGCAAGGCAGGGTAATGGAAACCAATAAATAGACAACTTTCAAATAAACCAATCTCAAAGAGGGTTGGATTGTGGAAAGAAGGAAAGTGAAAACACAGGTTTCAACTTTGAAACTGGTGAGGGAAACTGGCAGGATTATAGTCTGCACAAGTAGCATAAAGCATGTTTGTACAGTCACTAACTCAAGTACTCAGGATTATAGTCTTCTATTATTTGCCAGTTAGAAACATGGCAGGCTCCCTAACAGATTATTTGCCAGTCAATGTAATTTCGGTTCTAACATTCATCTTTCAATTCAAAATTAATTTTCTTACAGTAAGTATCTCATAAAAGATGATTTTTCATTCTCCAACAAAGCAATAAGATTCTAAGGAAGTCAGTAATTTACTAGAGAAATATAAATAAGCATGGTAAGACATTGAAACGAAAACCAAAGAGAGTGGAATAAGAGAAGAACAAGAATGAGAATACAGAACCTCGATTAGCGCTCCACAAAACATACAGATCCCCCCAAATAAACTTGCGCCTTCCTGGCCAATACCTGAATTGTCAATAACCACGATAAAGATTGTAAATTTAAAAAGTGTATATATTTACAGAGACTACCCGAACTAGTAAGGAATATAAGTAACAAGTAAGTAGTTAATATAACAGGACTATTGGCACTTCTAAGCAGAATACTGAATAACTTCCCTTGATTTGTATATATTTTTAGATAAATCATCAAAATTTAGTACCAAAAGACATTACAAACCAATCAACAAACTAGAATTACAACAGAGTACACTATACAAAACGAAAGTAATTTTGATCAGGCCATTCAAAGTTAGACTGAGAAGGAGAAATGGAATCAAAAGTAAGAAATTTCCCTCTGAAAAATTAACTTCATAGTAGCAATGTTTGAAATCAATAGCCCCAAACTGATCCCTTATTCTTCTCCATCTTGCTGTGACACACCAACAACAACCCAAATTTCCTTAACAACTGGACTCATATCCTTAACCACAGAGAAGATGTCAGAAGTCCACCAGGAATTTGAAGGTGGAACACATTACACAACCATCTCCAAATATCCTTACCAAAACTGCAATCCCAAATAGAGTGTATTCGGTAACAAGTGAGTCTAACAACGGCTTTAAAATAAAGAACAGTGGGATAATGAGGAAACACACAAAATAAATCTCCTCTTTATTTCCAACAGAAAGTACCTCTCGCTTCATCACATGTAGAGCATATGAGTGAGTCAACTACCTTGAAGGACGAGATCAGCCAGCAAACAACCTCATTCCACTCCTTCACGAACTTTTTTAACCAATGCCACAAACATAGCCAACTCTATGGTCGAATAAAGAACAGAACATGCGACAATTTGACACCAGATATCCGGAGGTGTCGAAAGAGCAGCCGCGAACAGAGAAAAAGCATTAAATAACGACGATTGTTTGTAAAGCTTTCCACAGAAAGAGCCTTTTGTTCTAGCAAAGAGATCAAAAGGACGGGCACCTGGGAACAGACCGACGAAATCAACGAAATACGAAGGGTCAACATAATGTAATCATAAATCTTAGGCTCTAACTTGATCATGAGCAAATTGGTTGATGTTGCACCCATGGAGTATAAAAAGTGCCAAATATTCGGAACCACATACGAAAAAGTAAGGCACAGGAAGAAAGCGAACGTAAAACCACTTAAAAACAGATCCATACGAAAAAGTGCAGTAAAAGTTTCAGAAAAGCTCACCCGCATCATATGCATCATATCACGAGGTCTCATCATCGAAGTTCCATGATCAGAAACACATCCATTGTGCATATTTACAGAGCTTGGCATGCCCACTGCAGTGGCAGGATGCACACTTCCAGAGGAAACCATATTTAACATTGATGGTGGACCAACTCCTGAAATCCTAGCCGAGGCACTGGTGTGCCTCTGTTCATCCCAGGCATCATTCCCATACTATTTGAACCAGGTACCACATGAACACCACGATCACCTCCAGCCAATGACCCGGGCACCGACAAACCAGGGTGCTAGAGATTTCTACCAGCATGTGATTATAATGCAGTCTTTGCTGTTCATCCATTGGTAAAGTTGGTCTTTGACCACCATATCTGTGACCATCCCAGAAGAATCATCCATGGTCATACACTTAAACATGCTAAATATGAGCTAACATAATAAGAAGTATTGATCAAAACAAAAAAAAAAAAACATAATAAGAAGTATATTGTGCAAACCTAGATGAGGCATTATGTGCAGCAGATGGAGATGGGCAAGCTATTACCAAGAGCCATACCAGAAGATCCTTGTAACACAGACTTAGAACCAGAACCAGAACCAGAACCAGAACCAGAGGTAAGAAGAACTGGAGCAACAGAACCTTGATTTGCAATTCCTAAGCTACTACTATGAGATCCTTGACATCCATGGGAAAGATCAGGACTTGCAGCATCGCAGAGATCAAGAGGCCTTCATTGTCAAATAGGGACAAGTAAATGTACTGAATTTATGATATACGAGCATTCAGTCGAAGTATTAGAGAAAAGCAGCACAGTGAAAAAAAATGATACAAATAGTTATTGAATTACTTAAGTGTGTTAATCACAACTTACGTTAGAGGACCCCCAGTAAGGTTACTTGGACAGACTTGAGAGAGAGCAAGCACATGAGAGTTGTGGACTGACACAGTTTGTTTCTCATCTTGATTATCATTCTTCATTAAAACAAATCAAAGGACAAAAGAAACAATAATATTACTGAACTTCACATAGAAAATAAATGCGAAGGAACATCAAATTTTGCAGCTTCCTTTGAGCACTAGCAGACGCCACCAAAGATCGAAAATAAACAATCCATGATAGATGAACTAATGTTATATGGCCAATATAAAACTAGGAGAGCTCAAACACCAAAGTTGCAGAGTATTAGTAACTATCCAGCTCCCGAACTTAATGTAAATAACAGATTACATAAAAAATGGTTTAATGTAGTATAAAAGACTAAAAGATATTTTCCCTCGGAAATTCAAACGCAGAGAATAAAAGAAACTATACCAGCTTAGTGACCAAGTTTACCCTATGCTTGTACTTTCCAATATAGCATTTGACACAGCGCACACTCGATAATGACAGTAAACTCCATGACGCAAAAAAGTAACAAACCTGAATTTTACGCTAATGTTTTGAAATTTACAGACAGAAAAATCAGCTGACCGAAAACAATATGCGTAAAAGAGCAGATACAGTGATGCGGAATCCATATACTTATAGGAAAAATTAGCATGCATTAGTGTGGAAACGTGTGTCGAAGTTAAATAAGAAAATAATCTCCGCGAAATCAAAAATGTTGTCAGTGTCATGTAAGAAAATGGCTACCATCCTTTATGCCTTGTCCCGTGACCCGAACAATGATATTTAACCCTTTTATGATGAGATAAAAGACATTCTTCATATGAATAGACCTAAGAGAAAACCTTTGCATATAACACGACCAATAAAAAGAAAACTGCATATGCAGCCAAAAACCAATAACAATAAACTGAGTAAAGAGTCTATATTTTCTTATCCAACCACCACCAGTATCAATTAGGTATCTTGAATACAGAGAGACAATCATTACTGAATAGCATACCTTCACGCCCTTGGTCTTCCTTCCACGATTCTGTGCTAAGTGCATTTTGAGGTGCTTATTTGGATTCGTCAAATTATCACTTGGGAAGCTACTGGAGAAGGAAGTGACCCAATAAGAGGATTAAGATTTTCAGCAAAGGTATCAGGATAATGTTTTGTCATCTTAGGCTTCTTTGGAACATGTTGGCCACCAATACCTATTGTAACATAAAACAAAACTCATACAAGTGAGAACTGACACCCAGATTAAACACATCATTAAATTGACTATCACGGATGAAAGAAGATGATATAGATCATTACCACTGTTTCCGTTAGTAATTACTTGCCATAAAAGCATGAATGATGGAATAGCTGCACTTGAGTCTGACGACTATTAGGCCAATCCAAAGCAAACCTAAACCCCCAGCTACAGCTCTTAATAAAAGAACAAAGTGATTTCTGGCAATAAAACCAAAACCTGAGGCGATTCTCTTTTGCTGCACCATCATAGCAAATGATAATAAAGCCTTCAACTGGAAGATCCCAATCACACGTTATCCCAAAGAATTGCAGAATTTGACCATCATAAAGCTCAGACCACCTATCACCTTTCCATCTCAACCCACAATCTTTGGTTAAAAGACAAATTCTCATTTTCAGCTCCCTCCTGGCAATACCAGGCACCTCAAGAACAACTCTATTTGCTAGAAACCACAACTCCACCGTTGTACAAAAGGCAGCAACAACCCAAATTTTGTTAACAACTGGACTCTTATTCTTAGCCACAGGTAAGATGTCAGAAAATCCACCGGGAATTTGAAAGTGGAACACATTACACAACCATCTCCAAATATCCTTACCAAAACGGCAATCTCAAATAGAGTGTATTCGGTGAAAAACAACTTAAATTACAATGAAAAGAACACAATAATTTTGCTATCACGGTAATCAGATTAACAGTCATAAGAGTGTGATGTATGGCATGATCCAATCATAACAGAATGCAAGTAACAGCTGAATTCATTGATGGCTCTAAATCTTACGTTTTTCATTTATCCAATACTCCTAATGCAAACAAAACCTCGCTTCCATTGTTTATCTTGAAAAAGATCCAAAAGAATTACTGAAAAACACTCTTTAGCTTTCAAATCTAACCCAAATACTTCAATAATGTATCACTCAGATTAACAATAGGAGTAGAAAGAAGGCACCTGATTTGGGTATATCTTTGAATCCACTTTCTTTGAAAAAATTGAGAACTGAAGTTGGGTTTGCAATGGGTTCGATGTGAGGAAGTTTCTTTGATGCAGCGATTGTGAAACTAATTGAGCTGATTCCTTTCGGGTTTTAGGGTTTATAAATGTATGGTTTAAAGTAGCCTAAGCATCTTTCTTTCAGTCTCTGATTACAAGTCTGAATGATGCCGGACGAGAAAGAGAAACACAAACCGGTGAAGTATGTTCTGGTAATCTGGTATGGCACTTTTCTGCTAAAGCTCGCCCTTAAATCCGTGGCCTGAGTCGGGCCCGATCCTTTTGTATGCCCTAGGTCAGAGGTTCGAATCTTCGGACAAGAATTTCAGATTTGGAATATACTTGAGCCACGTGGCAGGGAATATGGAATCATCCACTGGTTGAAACTTTACTTTCAGATTTGTTTTGTAGTGTACATAAAGGATAGAATCATCTTAAACAACTTTGAATATTTGCTTCAAAAAGTATTACAGTTCAGTTCAGTCAGATATCTGTAGAAACTCTGACCCAGCAGTACAAATTCAATAGAATGGAGATTGCTGGAGGAGAAGTTCCCATTTATGATCGAAATACAGAGTTGAAGGCCTTTGACGAAACGAAAGCTGGTGTCAAGGGGCTAGTTGATGCAGGAATCAAAAAGATCCCTAGAATATTTGTTCGAACGCCTGATGAGCTCGCAGAGGACTTAGCATTCGAGGATGATAATAATAAAATTGATATTCCTCTGATAGACCTGCAGGGAATTTCAATTGACCAACGACGCAAGGAGATAATCGATGAGGTTAGACTAGCATCAGAGACTTGGGGTTTCTTTCAACTGGTGAATCATGGAATTTCTTCAAGTGCAACTAATGAGATGATCCAAGGCGTACGACGATTTCATGAGGAAGATCTAGAGCTCAAGAAACAGTTGTACAGCAAAGACACCAGTCGAAAAGTGCAGTTCGATAGCAATTTCGATCTTTACAGATCCAGATCTGCTAATTGGAGGGATACCCTTCGCTGTCTTTTTTTAACTGATGATCCTATGAATCCAGAGGAGTTGCCAGACACCTGCAGGTAATCTTCACTACTAAATTTTACATACAGAGTACATAAAGCACTGATCTATTTCAACCTCAGTGATGTTTATTTCTAATCTTCATACAGGGATATAGTACTCGATTACTGGAAGCATATTATGAATCTAGGAGATACTCTGGCTGAGTTATTTTCAGAGGCTCTGGGGCTAAACAAAGACCACCTCAAAGGCATGGACTTTGCTCAATGGTTAACACTTAATTGCCATTATTATCCAGCATGCCCAGAGCCTGAACTGACCCTAGGTACAACTCAGCATTCAGACCCAAGTTTCTTCACTATTCTTCTGCAAGACTGTTTTGGTGGACTACAAATTCTTAATCAGAACTGCTGGGTTGCTGTCAAGCCTATTCCCGGTGCTCTAGTAGTAAATATCGGCGATTTCCTTCAGGTAATTTGTCTCCTTCAATCCATATGTTGTTACTCAGGCAAGAATCGATCCCGACATTTGAGTGAGTACTTGATACTAATCAAGGTTACAGTATTGGTTTAATTTCTCTCTTCGTTTTCTTTTGATCAGCTTATCAGTAATGGCAAGCTTAAAAGTGCCGTCCATCGAGTACTTGCTAATCGCGCTGGACCAAGGGTATCAGTGGCATGTTTTTTCAGAGGAAGTACCGCAAGGTTATATGGTCCTATAGAGGAGCTGTCTGATGAAAACTCTTCTATATACAAGCATACCACAGTTAAAGCTTACACAGAACATTACTACTCTAAAGGACTTAGCAGAGTTTCGGCCTTAAACCACTTCAAGCTGTGAAGTGATTGTGGAGTTCCTTGAAATCGGGAGGACAAACTACAATTGATGGCAGACTGAACACCTTTGTTAATGTTTACTATGGTTTGTTTGTAATAACTAATCACCAAGCAGCAAGGAATAAAATCAGGCATTGGAGAAACAGGATGTCTCTTTCTTTTTGAACTGTTTTACTTAATTTCGGGGTATACGTTAACATTGAGGCAGAGTAATTAATGCAATAACTTCGTAGTCTCAATGGATTAGTTCTAATGGGAATGTCAAACAACCATATAATATTGAGACATTCAAGTTCCTCGAAAAACTAGGATCAGTTACCTGACTATTTCTAAGCTTCGTTCCAGAGATATAGTAGTGCAGTATTAGAAGCTTATGACGAGGTCAGAGGATGCTTAATGGTTAATTATCACTAAATAGCATGCCTGAACCTGAACCTTTGGTCAAAGCAATCAGACTCAATTTTCTATACTGTTCTTCTTCGAGATCATACTGGTGGACATCAAAATCACTGAGTTAATTACTATCAAACTATCTTTAGAGCCACTAATAGTGAACGCCAGTAATCTTACTGAGGTAATTGTCTTCGTAAAAATATAAATTAGTTATTAAGAATCACAAACTAGATCTCAATCAACATTATCAATGAATTTCATTACTCCAGCTAAGCATACTAATCATTTCTAGAAAAATATCAACCAGATGACAGACAACGGATCGATATTCTCTGCAAGGCAGGGTAATGGAAACCAATAAATAAAGAACTTTCAAATAAACCATATCTCAATCAGGGTTGGAATCAGGGTTGTAACATAACAGTACTAACTTAAGGACTCGGCATTATAGTCTTCTATTATCATGGCTGTAATGAATTGATCCACGTTAGAAACATGGCAGGCTCACTAACAAATTATTTATTTTTATGTACTGATGCCAGTCAATGTAATATCGGTTGTAACATCCATCTTTCAATTCAAAAATAATTTTCTTACAGTAAAATCTCATAAAAGAAGGTTTTTCATTCTCTAACAAAGGAATGGAATTCTATCGGTTGATAAGCACGGTAAGCCATTAAAACGAGAACCCAGGAGAGTGGAATAAGAGAAGAACAAGAATGAGAATACAGAACCTTGCTTAGCGCTCCACAAAACATACAGCTTAAGATCCCCCAAATAAACTTGCGCATGGTGACCTTCCTGGCCAATACCTGAATTATCAATAAGCAAGATAAAACTGTAAATTTATATGAAGAAAAGTATATATTTTCAGAGACTACTCAAACTAGTAAGGAGTACAAGTAACAAGTAAGAAGTTAATATGACAGGACTATTGGCACTTCTAAGCAGCATACTGAATAACTTCCCTTGATTTTTTATTTATTTTTAGATAAATCATCAAAATTTACTACCAAAAGCAGTCAAAAAACCAATCAACCAACTAGAAAGACCCTGACCAATTACAGCAAAATACACTATACAAAACGAAAGTAATTTTGATCAAGCCATTTTATGTTAGGCAGAAAAGGGGGAATGGAATCAAAAGTAAGAAATTGCCCTCTGTTAACTGAGCCCCTTTGTTTTTTGAATTCAATTGCCTCAAACTGATCCCTTATTCTTCTCCATCTTGCCGTGACCTACCAAAATAATTTACTCTCCATAAAAGCATGAAGAGCTGCACTTGAGTCGGACGAAATCAAAACCATCAATTCCTGACTATTAGGATTCAGGCCCACTCCAAAGCAAACATTATAGCCAGAAATTCAGCTATGAAGTTAGTAGCACAACCCAGACCCCCCAGCTACAGCTCTTGACACAGCACCATCGCAGCAAATGATAATAAAGCCTTCAACTGGAAGATCCCAAGCACACTGAATTGCTCTCACAAGTTTCATTCTCCTGCTCATTATCCCAAAGAATTGCAGAATTTGACCATCATAAAGATCAGACAACCTCTCACCTTTTAATCTCAACCCACAACCTTTGGTTAAAAGACAGATTCTAATTTTCATCTTCTACCAGACTCCTCAAGAACAACTCTATTACGAGAAATAACTCCACCATTGTAAAAAGAGGCAGCAACAACCCAAATTTCCTTAACAACTGGACTCATATCCTTAACCACAAAGAAGATGTCAGAAGTCCACCAGGAATTTGAAGGTGGAACACATTACACAACCATCTCCAAATATCCTTACCAAAACTGCAATCCCAAATAAAGTGTATTCGGTAACAAGTGAGTCTAACAACGGCTTTAAAATAAAGAACAGTGGGAGAATGAGGAAACACACAAGATAAATCTCCTCTTTATTTCCAACAGAAAGTACCTCTCGCTTCATCACATGTAGAGCATATGAGTGAGTCAACTACATTGAAGGACGAGATCAGCCAGCAAACAACCTCATTCCACTCCTTCACGAACTTGTTTAACCAATGCCACAAACATAGCCAACTCCATGGTCGAATAAAGGACAGAACAGGCGACAATTTGACACCAGATATCCGGAGGTGTGGAAAGAGCAGCCGTGAAAAGAGAAAAAAGCATTAAATAACGACGATTGTTCGTAAAGCTTTCCACAGAGAGAGCCTTCTGTTCTAGCAAAGAGATCAAAAGGACAGGCACCTGGGAACAGACCGACGAAATCAACGAAATTCGAAGAGTCAACATAATATAGTCATAAATCTTAGGTTCTAGCTTGATCATGAGCAAATTGGTTGATGTTGCACCCATGGAGTACAAAAAGTGCCAAATATTTGGAACCACATATGAAAAAGTTAGGCACAGGAAGAAAGCGAACGAAAAAGCACTTAAACGAAAGACCCTATTGTATTTCATCCTTTGTTGTTCATAACAGCTTGGTATCAAAAAGCTCCACAACTGATAACTAAGCAACGGAAACACAAAATAAGCACACGCTATGGAAGCCGTCGCAAGATACGTCGACAACGCCTCCGTCAATTGTATACAAACAAAATGTGAATCCGAATTTAAAGTCAGAAACGGCTTAGCTAATAGAAAAATGAATTCTTCTGAAAACCAGTAACATGTAAACCATGTCATACCAAGACCAAAGGATGTCCACATGAAACGAATTCGAACTTCTCCTAGAATAGTTTCCAGAGGTGAATTTGGACCTTTCTTTATCAAATCCCTCTCTTCATCAGTGTTTTTCTCATCATCATCAACTCTATCAGACTTATTCATGAAATGTCTTGCATTACTTAGTAGAAATTTCTGATTTTTGTCATGAGACATACCGCATTTCTTAGTTAAGAAGAATGTATTGGGTTGAATCAACAAATTTGATCTGTTAATAACTGGAACTGATAACCCCAAATCTGGAAAACCCTTAATTTTAGGTTTAATGGCTTCTTGTACATGAGAAGAAGAGAATAATATAGGAGTAGAAGAAGGGGAAAGAAGGCACCTGATTTGGGTTTCTTTGAATCCAAAATTGAGAACTGAAGCTGCAGCGATTGCTCCATGTGTCGTGAAACCAATTGAGCTGCTTAGGGGTGATTCCTCTAGGGTTTTAGGGTTTACAGCTAATGTTGATGCAACATTTGAGAATTGAAGTAGATGGTTGATAGTTGTGATGAATTGCTTTGGGAAGCCATTGCTGCTGCTTCTCAACCTAAGCATCTTTCAATCTCTGCCTGAATGATGATGCATCACAAATTGCTTCTTAGGTAATTTCTTCTGGGGGTTTGACGGAGGATGAGTCTAAAGAAAGAACTGAAAACCCAAATCCGTGAAGTATTATTGCACTTGCACTGTTCTGCTAAAGCTCGCCCTTGTGAAATGAGAAAAGAATCGGTTTTCCATGGCCTGAGTCGGCCCGACACTTACTCGCGTCCAAAGCCCTCAGAGAGACTGACAAAAACTTAATTTTGGAGAGTCTAGATTGTTGAGACCCCCAAAAAATGAAATTCAAATTTGTATTTTTCGAGTTGAAAAAATGCAATATTGTTGAAAAGACATCCAATATTTTTTTTTTTTTTTTTTTTTTTTTTTTTTTGATCGGTAAATAAGTATATTGAGAAGAAATGTTCACAAAACGTGAACAATGAGATACAAAATTTCTTCGACCAAAAGAGGGACACAAACCACCCAAAACCAAAACAACAACAGAAACAAAGACCTACAACAAACTGACAAAAAACAACAAAGACCCCAACTAAAATGGACAAGATCAAGGCGGTTCAAAAACTATTTGTTTCCACTTGGTCATGAAGTCTTTAAGAGAGACATTCTCAAATTCGATTGCCCGTAGAGCCAATATGCTATAGTGAATCCGATTTTTTCGACAATTTTGGCCAAAGAGAGAGACTTATTATCGAAGGCTCGACTGGTTCCTTTCCTTCCATAGGGACCAGATGATAGCCGCAGCAACACTTTAACAACGAGACCTTCTAGAATTGACCTTAGGACATGGCCAAGTACCGATAGCAATGGAAATTGATGGAGGCAAAACCCAAATCAAACCGAATTCAAATTTGAAAAAGTTCCATATATTGCTAGCAATAGGGCAGTGGAGAAGCATGTGCGAGACAAGTCTCTTTATCCTTGATGCATAGGTAACAATGATTGACCCAAGTTCGCCATCTTTTTCTTGCACAACTCATCTTGGGTGAGCACTTTATCCTTCAAGCAAGCCATAGAAAGAAGTCGACTTTTGGAGGCCAATATTTCGACCATATTCTTTTGGGATGAACACATTCAACACCGTTACCTTCATTGTTATGAACTAACCAAGGTTGTAACATTTCCTCACTTTATAGAAAGCACTGCCGACCGAGAGTCCTTCCACAACCTCAAATCAGGAGAATTATTGGGAAATAAATTACTGGAATCAAGGAGATGGAGCAAACCCGCAATATCTCTTATAACGTTGTCGTGGACCCTTCTGTTGATACCCAAGTTCCAGAAGCCGACATTATGATTATATACTTGAGCTACAGATGAAGTTTTAGATTCAGAAGCGAGATATGCACCAGGAAATTGTTGAGCGAGAGTCGTCTCCCCTACCCATTGATCTAACCAGAAGCTAATTCTAGTGCCATCACCCAATTTAAAACTGCAGTTAGATTTGAAAAGAGCCATATGTTTGTAAACGCCTTTCCAAATGCTGCACCCATAAGCTTGTTTTGGAGGTTTCGAATTCCAACTAAACTGTGCAAGACCATACTTTTCAGCTATCAACTGTTTCCAAAGAGGGTTATCGTCTTCGCCAAATTTCCTAAGCCATTTCATAAGTAACGCAATATTCATGATATGTAATTGTTTTATACCTAACCCGCCCTGATCTTTAGGCTTCATAATTTGATCCCCCGCTACTAAGTGATATTTCTTGTCATTTGGACCTTCATCCCACAGAAAATTGCGAATGATCCTTTCTAACTTATGTATAATGTTCATGGGAGCTAAAAATATGGAATGTAGGAGGTTTGCGTGACTGTAATAAGAGGGAGGAATTAAAAGTCCTTGTGTGTATTTGGAAACCTGATATATTGTGTATTCAAGAAACCCATTTTGCAGGTTGGCAACGGTTTCAGGTCAAGCAACTTTGGGGTGCTAATAATTTCGACTGGATAGCTCTCGACTCCAACGGTTTGTCAGGTGGTATTATCATTGTGTGGAATACAAATAAAGTAGCTGTTCTTGATTCTCTTTTAGGAGCTTTTTCCGTCTCAATTAGATGCCATTTTCTTCATCAAAATTTTGATTGGCTTCTTACTTCTGTCTACGGTCCTGTGCTTAATTACCAAAAAAAATCAATTCTGGTCTGAATTAAGGGATATCCGCTACCTGTGGGATGATCCTTGGGTCCTCTGTGGTGATTTCAATGCCACCAGATTTATTCATGAAAGGTCCGGGGGAAATAATGCTTCAAGATCTATGAGGAAATTTGCTGCACTTGTTCAAAACCAACAACTTATGGACCTTCCTCTTATTGGCAAGGGGCCATTATACTTGGAGTAAAATTCTTCTTGAGTAAATTGGATAGATTCCTTGTCTCTTCTCTTTGGGAAGATAACTTTTGTAGAATTGAGCAAGCAACCCTCCCAAGCCCTTTTCCGACCATTTTCCTTTGATGCTTACTACTCAAAACGAAGATTGGGGTCCTACTCCTTATGTGTTCTTAGAAAATGTGGTTAGAAGATGATACAATTTTGGGTCTTATGAAAGATTGGTGGATGTCGTTTAGCTTCTTAGGGACGCCAGGGTTCATTCTCGCAAAAAAGATGCAAGCTCTTAAAGAGAAATTAAAAGTTTGGAATAGAGAGGTTTTTGGGAAGATAGACAAGCTAATTCAAGACAATCTTGCCGCGTCTCAACTTATAGATGCTAGACTGCTTATTAATCCTGGCAACATCCAGCTCGAGAACGAAAAAATTGGTGCAAAGGCTGAATTCAAGAAACTCGCCAAAATGCATAATGATTTCTGGAAACAAAGAGCAAATATCAACTGGGTAGAGAATCATGAAAACAACACTCACTTTTTTCATAAATATGCTTCGTCTAAACAAAGAGGTAAATCTTTCTCCCAGCTGAACATCAATGGTGTCATGACTAGTGAAAAATCTTTGGTAAAGAAGGAAATTATTTCGTATTATCAAGGCTTGTTTGAGGAAGATACATTTTCTAGACCTCAGCTTGATGGTCTCATTTTCCCCTCCATCTCCGCCTTGGGTGCCGCTAATTTAGAAGTTAGATTCTCAAGAAGAAGTATTCCACGCCATTACCGAGTTAGGCCAAGACAAAGCCCCCCGACCTGATGGCATGCCCATTTTTGTCATTAGGAAGTCTTGGGACTTCATGAAAAAAGATATTTTAGATGTCATGGATGAGCTGTTCACTAACAAGAGAATTGATTGAGACTCAAGTCAACATTTCTTGTTCTTATTCCTAAAGTGCAGATCTTGAGTTCATTAATCGATTTTCGTCCCATAAGCCTCATGAGTAGCATCAACAAAATAATTTCAAAAGTTATCACGACAAGACTCAAAGTTGTTCTTCCGAAGATCATCATCATCAACAATCTGCATATGTGGCAGGAAGGCAAATTATGGATGGTGCTATTATTGCTAATGAATGTGTTAATTCAATGAAATCTTTCATCAAACAGTATCCTTTGCAAAATAGATTTTCAAAAAGCTTATGATAATGTAGCATGGTCTTTCCTTGATTATGTGTTGCAAAGAATGGGGTTTGGGATACTTGTGGAGAAAATGGATCAAGCAAACCATTTCTCACGTCAATTTTTCTATCCTCATCAACTGCTCCTCCAACTGGACGTTTCAAAAGTTCGAAAGGCTTAAGACAGGGAGATCCACTCTCTCCTTTCTTATTTCTCTTAATAGCTGAGTCTCTTAATTTGATATTTGTCAAGGCTGAACAGGTTGGTTGGCTCAATGGTTTTGAAATCATCCCGGGTGGAGCTAAAGTTACGCATCTTCAGTTTGCCGACGACACGCTCGTATTCATTAAGAATGACTTACATAGCATCTCTAATCTTCGAAACATTTTGATTTGGTTCGAAATTATTTCTGGCCTCAAAGTCAATTTTCACAAGACTGCTATTTTCCTCGTTGGTGATGTCTCGAACTGGATTCTTTGGCTACTTTGATGGGGTGTAAAATTCACTCCCGCCTCTTCTTACTTGGGTTTACCTTTAGGAGAACAATATAGATCCAATATCAAATGGCTTAAACTCATTGAAAGATTTGAATCCTATCTTTCGGCGTGGAAGTCCATAAGTCTCACCAAGGGAGGTAAGTTAACTTTAATTATTTCAGTGTTGAAAAGACATCCAATATTCACCAACTTGAGCCACAAAACTTGAATTTGTAAATACCAAAAACTTGTGGTATGAAATAAATTTGGCAAGTCACGTTTATATATATTAATGAAAGGAAATCCAACCATGGTCTCTGTTATAGGCGTAAGCTGAAAAATATGGATTTAAAAATTATTGTTTCGCTGGTTTAAGCTTCATGTTCTCATGAATTTGTCATGAGACATCCATATCTGCTAAGCCACACCAATGGTAAAAAAAATAAATTTGCCAACTCCCCTCTTATTCATCAGCAGGTTTCTCTCTCCTCTCTCAAATAGTGCTTCTTCCTTCCATTCTAACATGGAGTGAGCTTCTCTGCGAGCCTCCTGGGAACTTTTAAAGGTAGCAAGATTCAGGGCAACATATTATCATCATTCTTTCAAAGGTGGCTGAACATCTTTTTTTTTTTTCTTTTGGTTTTGGTTTTTCTATTTTAAAAACAATTCTTGATATGGTTCCTTACAATTTTTTGATTTACTCCATTTTTTTTACAAAGTGACGCATAACTAAAAACACAAAATTGGTTAAAAAGACCAAAATCAATAATTTCTGGGCGAAAAAGACATTTAGATTTTGATATTATTTAAATGGACAAAAATATAAAAATAATCGTGATGTAACCAGCTTCATCCTACCCATTTTTAAATTCTTTTTCTTATTTTTAATTTACATCAGGATGCATCCAGTTTCATCCTTGCTATTTTTTTGTTTAAGCCAGATGCATCCAGTTTCATCCTTGCTATTTTTTTTTGTGTCCATTTCACCCATAATAATTTTTACTCGTTCATTTGAACCATGTTTTAAATTTTTTTGGAGAAATGACCCATTTTCCGAACTAAAAACAACTTGACTAACAAATATTATTATTGAGTTCATTATCAATCTTTGATTGTTAACCATAAATATCAGGTTAGATAATTCCTTTAAAATCTTTTTCTCCTTTTGGTCGGGTGATCTAATTTCACAGTCGATGCTGGGATAATCCATTATATGGTGAATTCTCTCGAACCACTATATTGTTTTCTTCCATGGAAATGTATAGGTTTTGCTTCTTGAGTTTCGGTGACTAGATACACTCTCAGAAACTGCTTATGATAATTGAGACATTCATTTACAAGCTCTGCATTCTTTGGTATGTTATGAATCCATCTAATCCTGGATTCCTCTCTCCTTAGTATTCTTAAGTTCGTCATCATACTTGTACTTTAATTTCTAGGTGTTTTAATCTTTTAGATGTTCTGAACTGATTCAAAGCACTGAGCTAGATAAAGAAATAGGTTTTAAACTCGTGGTTTTCTTTCCTCCCAATACTGAATGTGGAGATTGAAGCAGGAAGTTAATTTAGTTTTTAAGTTTTTCAATTTTATTTGAGATTTACATTTTAGGTAACTTCATTACTGAATGAAGTCCTCTCTGGTTTTCCTTTGCTCTTGAATTTCACGGTAGTTTTCGTTTCCTCTCCGGTAAGTGGATTCTAGAGGTGCAGGGAATTGGGGGGACAATCTTAACGGCTCTTTTTTAATTTAAAATATATATGTTTTCAAATTTGAATTTGAAATGTCTAATAGTTCGAATGAGGAGAGTCTAACAGGGTTGACACTGGTCCTCCAAAAAGACTATATCTATCGCAACTTTCAGAGACATTCCTGTTTTTAAGAATTTAACGCTGCTTAAAAAATGAAAAACATTTTTAGATGCACTGCTTTCTAATTTTTTGAAAAAACATATCTTCTGAACAACTTTCTAAATAAAAGAACTTTTTAGTCTAAAGGGGGTAAGCCTACGTGGATTCCAACACTGGTTGTTCTAAGCTGAGGGCTTTACCATCATTATTGAATTCAAACTCTTTATTTCTCTTCTGACCAAAGCACATTTCTAGTCTTATATTCTTTCAGTTTGTTCCTAACGAGAACAGTTCTTGATTTTTGTCTTTTATAAGAGACAACTATGATTGTACTTCTTCATCCCATACCCGCATGCTGTTTCTATATGCCCTAAGAAACATAGGAATCAACTATGATTGCATACTGTTACGTACCTGATAGAAGTTGTCCAATTTTTTCTATATTTACTGCAGTAACTGCACTAGGATAAGTCTTTTTCTTCATCAGTTCCTGTGCAGATCTTTCACTGCATTGGAACTCCCTCTTTACTTCTCCAATCTATTCTATGAAAAGGATTGTTTGTTTTTTTGTTTGTTTTGTCTCATATCTTTTAGTATCACTTCACCTTTTATATCCCGGCTTGATTGGGGGTATACCCAAACTAATTGGGGTATACCCAATTTTAAGTGGACATGTGACCTTACTAAGGGGAGGCCAAAACGTGGTAAAGTTACTTTAATACCCCTATACTAATTAACCTAAAACTAAACCCTAAACTTAAAAACTAAAAACTGATTAATCTTCCTCTAATCCTTCTTCTCTAATCCATCTCCTCTTCTCTTTCATTCCAAAA
>JAJJWW010005636.1:0-73935 GCA_023531295.1 Papaver armeniacum | reverse complement strand
ATGATGCGTGTAAGTAGGTGCAATCAAATTAATTAATATTTCCACTCAATTAAAAATAATATAATGGAAGTCAAGTTCGTTCCCACGAGGAGCAAGAGATTCTAGTTGTAAAAATTGTCACAAAAGGGGGAATGTATAAAAAAGCAAAAGAAAATAAACAAAACAATTAAAAGATAAAGTTGAAAGCAATAAGAGAGACAAGATCAAGGAATCCTTACCGCGTTACGAAACAATGAATCAAGTTATGTTCTTTTCTACTTGTTATTAGTCACAAATTATCACCAACCGTAGGTAAAGCGGCTAGATCAGTGCTAAACCCTAAATCCCTTGTATCCACGGGACACGGAAGTTCTCGACTAACGGATTCTATTTACCAAACCACCTAGTAGTAGATCACTCTAGATGTAATTTAAATAAACGCATTAAGATTCATGAACTTATTAGGTCAATATTAGTAGTTAGACTCTTAGATCAAGGTCTACTTGCTAACGTTGTTTTCACACACAATTGCTCCACTAATCCTCTCCGCAAGGTCTCGTGTTTGCTACTTATGTAAAGAGTCAAGAAACGATTACTTATCCCCTAACTTTCACTAGCTTTAGATCAAATTAACAAATCAATTTAGCGTGCACTCTAACAATCTATCAATCAATCATGAATGTCATTAAGATCATTCCTATTAGTAAAAACAAAGCGATAATCATGTGAAAAACCTCAAGATAGAATTGAAAACAAAAACTTAAATCATATGTTAAGAACTAGGAATTCATCCTCAATCAATAAGAAAATTAGCTACTCATGCTTTTTGAAATTCACACAAATAATAAATATTAAAAGGAGAATTTTCAAGTTCACACAAATAATTAAGAAGAAGAATCTTAGAAAAGCAAGCAAAAACACAAGTGTTGTGTGTGTAGAGAGGTGTGTAAAGATGTAGAGAACTTCTCTGTTTATAGGCTTCAATATTCTCCAAATCTTCCAAGGAATAGAATCCTTTTCCTTTAGCATTCAATTTCCAAAACCAAGCCTTTCTCAACTCTTCCATCTTCTCTTTCCAAATTTGAGTCAATTCTCCATCCAATTTCTAATCCAAGTCTTCACACCCATGAGAGAAGTCCATAGAAAATTCTGGAATTTTTGGCTCATTTAAAATCAGTATTATGGCGGAATCCGAGTAGGAATAGTCGCCGCCGGCAACCCGAGATACTCCTCTGGTCAAGGTATATTCCATCGATCAATCGTCAAAGATTAACGATCAAGATAACGGTCTTTACCTAATCGGACTGGGTCAAGGATGGGAAGTCAGGGGGAGTCGATTAGACATCTCGAGCCGACCAATCGTCTTACTCAATCGAGTCACATGGATAGATCGGTCATCGCCACGTGCGAGTCAACTCGTCGGAGTATAAAATCGGGCATAGTTCCGTTTGTTTCTAGGTGTTTTCCTACCAATTCAAGCCTCTTCTTTCTTCATGTCCCCGTAACAATCCTACCATACATCTAATTTAGCAGTTCACAAAGCCATTCTCGCGCCATCAAAAGCACCTTCTATAACTTCTTCTGAGTCCATCAATTCCACCACCAATTTCCGACAAAGAAACCAACAACACCATTGAGCGTCACCAACACAATCTCTTCTTCCTCGCCGTACATCTTTTCTTAATTCAATAGCAAGAATTGATCATCACCATCTCGCATCTTCTTTTCGATTTTCTTGGTCCGAATCGAAATCAACTCTAACTCCATCGCTTCATTCTTCCCATCGAATTAACAACCTCATTTTCTTCTCGTAGTTAACCTGCAAGATCTCTTCCTTTGTTTTCAACTTCCTTTCACCTCTTTCGGACCACCAACAGCAGCCTGCTCCCCAAAGAATTCCGTCCTGCGGCCTCTTAGTTACCACCGTTTCACGAGATTCCATGGCGGCAAACTTAATCAACGGCCAAGAGCTCGATTTCTCTATCTCTGATTCAAACCAAACCCATTTATCAATTCTTTCGAAACCCATTACAAAGAACATCGAGTCTTGTTCTAGAGAAATTCAACCCTAACATTCTTTATCTCGCTTTCACAACTCACAACAACTGCACTCACCACCAACCCATATGTAATATCATCTCAAACCTTTATCAAATCGATCCACAAACCCAATCTCGAACCAATCTCCGATTCATTCAATCACACACTTTATCATCGAACCCATCTTCGATTTTTCGATCTGTTCTCGTGTTTAATCCATTCTTCTCATTCGAACTCAAAGAGCAGCAACATACTAAATCTTTCACGGTCGAACCCATCTCTTAATTCTTCATTTTGACTCTTGAATCCATCGATTTCAAGAAATCCCATCACCGATTCACACCCATTACTCTCTGCATCTCTCGGTTTAACCAGCGGAATGGTCGCTTGCTCTCTCTTTCTTTCTCAATTTCGGTTTCGAAAGAAATACTCGATTTTAGGTTGGAATGGGCGGGATGATGGTTACACCCAGGACAGTGACCACCCCAATTGGGTGCTCATAATAGGATGTCACTTGATAAGGGCTAGCCGGATGGCAGCCCCTTAACCTTGATTAGTCTGTCTTTAAAACTTCCCAAAAGGGTTACCCCTTAACATTAAGCGAGCTCCATATATCAATCGCCTGTAAAATGACCTTTTGCCCTTTTGGCTCAAATTGGGTGATTTCTTCTTCTTTTCCTCCGTGCGACTCCAAAGTAGCTACAAAACTCAAAACAAGCGTAAAATACATAATTCACAAGAAGAATAGCAAAGAAAGCATAAACAATAAATAGTAAATAGGATGTATTCTACACCCTATCAAATTCCCCCACACTTAGACTTTGCTAGTCCTCGAGCAAATCAAACTAAAAACTCACAACTCCAAAGCGTTCAAGCATCCCAAGCATCCAAAGAGTTATGAGGACATAGAGTTTCGCATGCTAGTAATAAGAAGTTAGAAATACTAAAGAACATATTCTCATTCTTAAATGTTGAGTGAAAATAACCACACCATAATGAGAGAACGCGTGTTTGAGAAACGATCAATAAGCATTTCGCCTCGACTTACCTCACCAAAAAGGATTTTATGATAATTGCACTCAAAAAGACTGCTTTTTATGGTTCTCACATGTGTGCGGTAGGAATGAAAAGAGAATTCTGCAACACGTTGAATGGTGGGAAGGACAACTTCCAAATATTTTAAAAACCCACATCTTTTAATATTTTGAAAAACCATTTTTCGACGATCTCTAAGAAAGGAAATCAACCATATTACCGAGGATGAGATTACTTACTCACCTTCACATCCGATCGCCAATTATGATAACACCACTCTCACGGCATCCAATAGAAATGTCTTCCGCTCCTCGTCTTGATCTCCTTGGTCTTCGTCTTCGGTTTCAACTATTGATGATAAACCCTCGAATTTCATAAATCCTTGACAATTTTTAACTCTTGTACCTTAAAAATCCTTGTCACTTGAAACTTCCTTATAAATTTTCCTTTCCACGGCTTTATTAAATAAATGAAAACAAAACAAATATTTCTCTTTTTTTTTTTTTTTTTTTTTTTTTTTTTTTGAACAAGAAAAATAAAATACAAAAATAAACCATGGCCGTGGGAGAAGTATTTTACCGCTTGATTCTTCACAACTTGTATCGTCTTGAAATCATAAACTTCAAAAATTCTCACCTTTTAATTTTCTTCGTTTTCATGAATAAGTCTTCATACTTGAATATAAAATCACCTCATTGTAGTGTAAGTCTTCAAACATATATGTAAAATCGCCCTTTGTATGTTGCTTTACTTATATTTGAAATTTGCTCTTTTTCTCGTTCTGTTACTTGTAAACCTCGAACTTTTCCAACTTTCCTTGTAGATTTTGATGTCGCTCCTTGTTGATGATGAATGTGTTTCTATGGATCCGTTGTTGTGGAGAGAAATGGTGCTAACTGCAAATCGAACTACAAGAAGGCGGCTTTCATCTATAGACGTCACCCTTATGATTGACAAAATTAGCACTCAAGAGATCAAAGAGTAGTGCTTCTAATGGTGGGAGGTTGGGTAGCTCACCATTCTACCCAGAATTAACGTACGGTGACACACACTCAAAAGAAGCTCTTTAGTAGATGGAAGAATTCTGGTCTGGTGCCTCTCATGACATGAATACGGTAGTCTCCACTAATGATTGATCAGCAACTCTAATAATGCACTTCTCCACCAAATTCGCATCACCGGCATGATTAAATCCATTATTTAACACTCAAACAAGCAAGAAATCCGAATGTAGTTCTCTAACATTTCCAAGTTCAATTATGTCGGTCAAAATCTCTATGTAAACATACCTAGAAGTATGCTAGTGACTCTAAAATCTTTAAAAGTTGGAGTTTTTATGTAAAACTTTTTTTTTTTTTGTCAAATTTTTTTAATTTTTTTTATTTTTTGTTTTAAAAACATGCTTAACCACTCCCCACACTTAAACCTTACATTGTCCTCAATGTAATTGAATCCTCCTAGTAAAGTCAAGGTGGGAAATTTTAACATGATAAGAAACAAGAAAAAAAGAAATAACAAAAAGCAAAAAGAATAAGAAATACAAAACCTATGGGTTGCCTCCCATTAAGCGCTTGTTTTAAAGTCGACGGCCCGACTTAGCTCTTGCGGCACATTACTCCTCCAGAGGGAGTGCATCTCCAAATGAAAGTTCATCAAAATTCACATAAGCGATGTTCTCATAGTATGGCTTCAATCTATGGCCGTTGACTTTGGAAACCGAATTGTCTCTAAGACTAGTAATTTCAACCTTTGCACCATGAGGAAAAACATTAGTAACAACATATGGTCCAATCCATCGGGACCTTAACTTTCCAGGAAATAATTTAAGGCGAGAATGATATAAAAGGAATTTTTGTCCCACAATAAAGCTTTTACGAGAAATCATCTTATCATGAAAAAGCTTGGTCTTTTCCTTGTAAATACGGGCACTCTCGTAAGCATCATTACGTATCTCCTCTAACTCATGTAGTTGTAACTTCCTTTGTTTCCCGCTTCATCATACTCCATGTTGAATTTCTTTATCGCCCAATAAGCCTTATGTTCAAGTTCAACCGAAGATGACAAGCCTTACCATAAACCAACCTATATGGAGACATACCAATCGGTGTCTTATACGCCGTTCTATACGCCCAAAGTGCATCATTGAGCTTAAAGCTCCAATCTTTCCTTGTGGTATTCACCGTTTTCTCAAGAATGGACTTGATCTCACGATTTGAAATTTCCGCTTGTCCACTAGTTTGTGGATGGTAAGGTGTACCAATTTTGTGTGTTATGTTGTACTTCTTGAGGAGAGCGTGGAAAGCCTTCTTGAAATGTGAGCCTCCATCGCTTATCACCACTCTTGGTGTACCATGCCTATTGAATATATTTTCCCTTACAAAATCACAAACAACTTGAGAGTCATTAGTCTTGGTGGCTCTAGCTTCCACCCATTTCAAACATAATCAACGGCAAGAAGTATATAAAAGTTTCCATTCGAATTGACAAAAGGGCCCATAAAATCAATACCCCACACATCAAAATCTCAACGGAGAGAATCGTGTGAGTGGCATTTGATTTCGAGCACCTAGATTGCCCGTTCGTTGACATCTATCACACGATTTACAAAAAACATATGAATCTTCAAACAAGGTGGGCCAATAAAATCCACTCTCGAGAACTGTAGTTGCGGGAAATCCCACACTACACCCCTCATCATATCTTGATAATAATTTCTAGATCTAAACTTATTTAATATGAAAATGAAGATAAAAGTGCTAAAATTATAAATGGAGACACGAGATTTTTTACATGGTTCGATCAATGTGATCTACATCCATGGTTCTTCACTATGATTGTTGAGATTACATAAGAATTACATTTAGAATCTCCATTAATGGATATTTTCTAGAGTTCTAGATCTAATTATTTGGGGAAGAAGATGATAAAGAAAATAAAGTCTCTCTCTAAAAATATCTCTCTCCTAAAATTCTCCTCTCCAAAAATTATTCCTCTTTTTCTCTCTCCTGCTCTCCTCTTTATATAGGTGTTTACATAATGGATGACAGCTCACATACAGCTCATATTCTCGCGAGCTCTTTGATAATTTCGCAGGCTCTTGCTACCTTCCCGCGAGACATTCTCATAGAGTCTTGCTTTACATTCTCGCGAGTTATGGAAAATAATGAATCTCGTAAGTTCTTCTCGCGAGTTAAGGAAATAATTGAATCTCGCACGCTAAGAAAATATGTTGTGTGATATTTGAATCCTACATCTTGCCTCTTTTTCCTTGAATATTGCTTGAAGAGCGATCTTTAAGGAAAAATCCGTTGTTGTAGTAATCTTTGATCTTTGTTGATGAAGGAACGGCGAAAGAATACTTTTCTTGAAAAGTGCGTGCTTGCCTCTATTCTTTTCGCGAAGTTCCGAAGCTTTGCGAAGTAAATAAGAAATACCATCCCGAAGTATATGAAGTATGAAGTATCCTTGAAGAAGTATAAGAAGTATGAAGTATGAAGTATCCTTGAAGAAGTATAAGAAGTACTTAATCCTCTAAATGTAAGAAGTATTGCGAATCCATCATGCGAAACTCTCGCTCCATGTTTTTGCCTCATGCTATGCTTTGTAATGCAAATAAAAATTTAGATTAGTATTCAACATTTCTTTTAACAAAAATTTTCATTTAATTGCAAGTTCAAATCATTTTTCTTTGTTTTGATTTCCTTTGTATAACTTGTTTCGTCTCAAACGATAAACATCTTTCATGGAAATGATCCTAATAGGTACCCCCTTATATGACGCACTTTAGGTACATTGCCTCTTGCGAAATCATAAGATAAATTCGCGAACTAGGGTGTACGCCATAAAGGTTTGCCCGCTACTACTCTCCATGTTGGATATCATTCTCATTTGAAACAAATCAAATATTTAAGGAAATATATAAATTGATGCGTGCGAGATATTGTTCTCGAATTATTGTAATCGTGAAATCTTTGTAGTTCTCAAATCTTTGTAATTCTGCGATTGTATCGCGTTTGTAAATCAAATCAAAAATCTTTTATTTTTTGTAAGTAAAATGTTCAAGGAAAGTGGTACTTAGCTTTTGTGGTTTGCTGCTGTTGTTGTCTTTGCTTGCGAAGCTAGCATCCTTGAAATGTATGAACGTCGCATAAAATATAATTATCTCGCAGCAAAAAGAATTGTGAGAAATGAGATTTGAACCCTTGACCTGCCTCTTGCATATTCTCGCAACATACCAATTGTGCTAAACCTCATTTGCGGAATTAACTTGCGAGATAGTCATCAACTTTCTTCTTTGAGAAATAGGCAAAGTCCTTGCGAAATTTCGCATAACAAAAATAAATGTGCGAGAGCAAGAATTGATCTGCGACCTCTGCTTGCATTCATGCCTCCCCAACCAACCGTGCTAGCCACCGCCTCTGCCCGAAGTGTTTTACGAAATAATCACTTACTTTCTTCTTGCGAGATACTGTTGCGAAAAGTCCATGCGAAAAATACATGTTTGTTGGGATTTGAACTCGCGACCATGAACTCACTAACTTCGCAGTGACCAACTGTGCTTGCCTCTTGCTTGCGAGATAATGAAACAACCTTGCGAGATTATACATTTTTTCCCCTCTTTGCGAAGCAAAAAAATTCTTTGCGAGGAGGGAGATTTGAACCCGCGACCTCTGGTTTGCATACTTCTTCTCTGACCAACTGTGCTGCCTTTTGCTTGCGAGATAATGAAACAATATTGCGAATATACTCATTTTCTCCTCTCTAGGCTGTAGAAAAAATGTGAAAAAAATATGACCGTGGCGAGATTTGATCTTGCAACATCAAGCTTCTTCGCTCAACTCAAACCATGCATGCGAGCTTCGTTTGTGATAAAATTCACAGCGTTTTGTTCTTATCCTTTTCTTCATTCTTCCTTTATTTCCTTCAACAATGCCTTTTTCTTTTTCTCCTGAATATGAAATCTTCCATTAAAAAATTAGCTTTCTTCTTTGAATTTCATCACAACAACCCCCCTTTTTTTTTTTTTTTTTTCATGTCTTTGAATTGTTGACGGTGTTTTCTCCCTGAAAGTGTGATTTCTTCCATGAAATTTCCATTTTTGAACCTAAACTTTGTAGATCTAGAAAAATATGAACAATAGTTAATCTCCATGGAAACTTCTTGAACCAACAAGTTACAGGAAGGACAAAATCCATTACTCTCTCCCTGTTTCTAGCGCCAAATGTAGTTGCGGGAAATCCCACACTACACCCCTCATCATATCTTGATAATAATTTCTAGATCTAAACTTATTTAATATGAAAATGAAGATAAAAGTGCTAAAATTATAAATGGAGACACGAGATTTTTTACATGGTTCGATCAATGTGATCTACATCCATGGTTCTTCACTATGATTGTTGAGATTACATAAGAATTACATTTAGAATCTCCATTAATGGATATTTTCTAGAGTTCTAGATCTAATTATTTGGGGAAGAAGATGATAAAGAAAATAAAGTCTCTCTCTAAAAATATCTCTCTCCTAAAATTCTCCTCTCCAAAATTATTCCTCTTTTCTCTCTCCCGCTCTCCTCTTTATATAGGTGTTTACATAATGGATGACAGCTCACATACAGCTCATATTCTCGCGAGCTCTTTGATAATTTCGCAGGCTCTTGCTACCTTCCCGCGAGACATTCTCGCAAGTCTTGCTACATTCTCGCGAGTTATGGAAAATAATGAATCTCGTAAGTTCTTCTCGCGAGTTAAGGAAATAATTGAATCTCGCACGCTAAGAAAATATGTTGTGTGATATTTGAATCCTACAAGAACTTTGAGAGCGGTACGTTTCGAACCAAAGTGGCCACCACAAGCAAAAGTGTGGCAAAAGGAGAGAATGGATTGAAATTCGGAATTAGGCACGCACCTTCGCATTATTTGATCAACCCCATATTTCCATAAGTATGGTTCATCCCACACATATTGCTTAGCTACCTTCTTAAGTTTCATCTTTTGGAAGTTGGACATTGTATTAGGTACTTTCCTTGTCACCAAGTAATTCACTATATCCGCATACCAAGGTGTTGATTCTTCCATGGAGAAAAGTTGTTAAATCCGGAAGCGGTCATGTAATGGAAGTTCCTCTTGAGACATAACAAGTCTACTAAGATGATCCATAGCGGTATTCTCCACACCCCTCTTATCACGAATTTCTATGTCGAACTCTTGTAGCAATAGGATCCACCCTGATTAATCTTGGCTTAGCTTCTTTCTTCTTTATTAAGTATCTTAGTGCGGCATGATCGGGAATACACATAACCTTTGTACCCACCAAGTATGATCGAAATTTTTCCAACGCAAAACTATAGCCAATAACTCCTTTTCCGTGGTAGAATAATTGATTTGTGCATCATTAAGGGTCCTAGATGCATAATAGATAACATGGGACAACTTGTCCACTCTTTGACCCAAAACGGCTCCAACCGCATAATCACTAGCATCACACATTAATTCAAACGGACGATTCCAATCCGGTGATTTGATAATTGGCGCACTTGTCAACATTTCCTTCAATTTGTCAAAAGCATCCTCGCATTCCTTGTTGAAGTCGAAAGGTACCTCCTTTTGTAATAACTTGCACATCGGCATGGAGATTTTGGAGAAATCCTTGATAAACCGCCTATAGAAACCTGCATGGCCAAGAAAAGAACGAATTTCCCTCACCGAAGTGGGATATTGTAAGTTTCTTATTAAATCTATCTTTGACTTGTCCACTTCGAGCCCTCGAGAGGACACAATGTGACCAAGTACTATGCCGTGGTTTACCATAAAGTGACATTTCTCCCAATTAAGGACAAGGTTTGTGTCTATGCATCGTTTAAGAACTAGTTCAAGGTTGTTTCAACAACCATCAAAAGAATTGCCATAAACACTAAAGTCATCCATAAATACCTCGATGATGCGCTCCACATAATTCGAGAATATACTCACCATGCATCTTTGAAAAGTAGCCGGCGCATTGCAAAGGCCAAACGGCATCCGTCTATATGCAAACGTTCCAAACGGACAAGTGAAAGTGGTCTTCTCTTGGTCCTCCTGTGCAATAACAATTTGGTTGTATCCCGAATAACCATCCAAGAAACAATAATAAGAATGCCCGTCGCTTACTGTTCCAACATTTGATCAATGAAAGGCAAAGGAAAGTGATCCTTTCGGGTTGCGGAATTAAGCTTTCTATAGTCAATGCACACTCTCCAACCGGTTTGAACTCTTGTAGGAACAAGTTCATCGTCTTGATTCCGAACAACCGTGACGCCGGACTTCTTTGGTACCACTTGTACCGGACTTACTGATAGGTGTAGAATACACCTAATTTACTATCTAGTAGTTTATGCTTTCTTTGCTATTTTTCTTGTAAATTATGTATTTTACGTGTGTTTTTGAGTTATTAGGTACTCTAGAGTCGCACGAGAGGAAAAGAAGAAGAAAGCACCCAATTTGAGCCAAAAGGGCAAAAGGTCATTTTACGGGCGAAGACTATTTGGAGCCCAGAGGTGGTTAAGGGTCTCTCATTCAGGGTACCCCTTATCACTCGTGAGTGGGTGTTACTAACACCGGGTAGCCACTTATCCGGAGGATGGTTATCTTTGGATAGCATCCAATTGGGTCGGTCTATCCATGGCTTATATCCTATCCAAACCCGACCGGATCCATGTAATTATAACCTGAACCTAAAACCGAGAATTGATTTCTCAATCATTTGCAAGAAAACCTAAAAGTGAGAAAGAAAAAAAACACAGCCATGGCTGCTGTTAAAATCAAGAGGAAAAGATCGAGAAATTGGAGTTAAGAAGAGAGGCGTCTGCACTGTGAGTCCCAGATTGAGAAGAACACTCAAAAATGGTGGTCGATGTTCAACCGAGAGATGCAGAGTAATGGGTGTGAATCGGTGATGGGATTTCTTTGAATCGATGGAGTCAAGAGCTGTAAAATGAAGAATCAAGAGATGGGTTCGATCTGTGAAGATGGGTGCCGCTGTGAAGCTCAGACGAGCTCAAATTTAGGGTTCCAACTGAAGAACCAGAGGAGGGTTCGATCTGAAAATGATTTTGGAAAGGAAAGATGGGTTTTGTTCAATTGAGATAGTAGAGCTGTGTAGATGGTTCTGGTGGTGAAGATGGGATTTCTGTGAAAGATTTAAGCCACAGGAAGAGAGATCGGAAAACGGGTACTTGAGTTATCTTGAAGTTATGAAGAACACAGAGAAAATGGATGATTGAAGGTCATTCGAATCGGGGGTTTGATGATGCCGATGGGTCCTTGTTGCTGTTGAAATCAAGAGTTGAGATTAGTGTTTTGTGTTGATGCTACAGCCCAGCTCAAGAACACAGTAGCAGGAGTGAATAAAGAAGTGGTCTGAGGCAACAATTGTGAATGAAATGCTGTATTGAAGAATGCTTAGATGTATGTCTTAGGATTTCTTAACAGGTGATGAAAGAATTTACAGGGAAGTGGTGGAGTAATTCAGTGTTGCTGCTCAGGGGAATGCAATGGATGGCTTGAAGGTTCTGGTGGTGTTTGAGCAGTGTCAGGTGGTATGCAAAAGTAGATAGAAGAATGGGCTTGTATAAGGGTTGAACCTGGTGTTGTCAGGGGTTGTGAGTTGAGTTGCTATTCATAAGTCACAGGGAATGAAGATAAAGGTGGTGGTGATGCCTGCATTACGGGTATGAGAGAATGGTCATTTGCTCCGATGGTGTTATGGAAGGCATAATTGATGCGAGAGATTGCGGGCGCTCGGACAAGGCGGGAGATGGATGAAGTTGTAGATGTTTGTGATGGGTTTTGTTGAATCGAGAGAAGCTTGTGGTGCTGATTGATTGTTCGAGAGATGAACTCGAGATAGAAATTGGCGATTCTGGTGATCGGGGGAAACGAATGGGTGCAATAGCACCGATGGCCTTGTAGAGATGATTGCGAGGTTGTAGCGGTGAATAAGTCGGCAGATGGGTCCAAATTAAGAAGTGTGAAGTTGCACCGAGATGGGTTTGCTCAATAGATGAATGTGTTAGGTTTCTTAGCGGTTTGGAGCAAAAGATCGGCTGGAGATTGGCCCGAGAAAGCCCCGAAATAAAATGAGAACTCCGCCCAAATTTCTCTCTGGCGAGTCAACCCGGCGTTCAATGGATTGATCCCGGCCGATCCAGCTCAAATTTTAGTCGACTATTCGGCTAACTAAGCGGTGACTCATTGCCGACTCATTCCTTTCCCTTGACCGTTGACTGACGACCACTGTTAGTTTGACCGTTTGACCGTTAGTCCTAATCGGTGGGTGACGGAATATTCCGTTGAATATTCCCTTGACGGAGAAATTTTCAGTGGTGGCAGTGGCGGCTATTCCTGGACCGGATTCCGCCACAATCCCGATTTTTCGGCGAGCAAAAAAATTCCGAATTTTCGATGGACTTCTCTCATGGGTGTGAAGACTTGGACTAGGAATTGGATGGAGAATTTGGCTCAAACTTGGAAAGAGAAGATGGAAGTTGAGAAAAGCTTGGATTTGGAAGTTGAATTGCTAAAGGAAAAGGATTCTAATCCTTGGAAGAGTTGGAGAATATTGAAGCCTATAAATAGAGAAGTTTTCTACATCTTTACACACCTCTCTACACACACAACACTTGTGTTTTTGCTTGCTTTTCTAAGATTCTTCTTTTTAATTATTTGTGTGAACTTGAAAATTCTCCTTTTAATAATTATTATTTGTGTGAATTTCAAAAGCATGAGTAGCTAATTTTCTTATTGATTGAGGATGAATTCCTAGTTCTTAATACATGATTTAAGTTTTTGTTTTCAATTCTATCTTGAGATTTTTCACATGATTATCGATTGTTTTTACTAATAGGAATGTTTATTCATTCATGATTGATTGATAGATTGTTTGGAGTGCACGCTAAATTGATTTGTTAATTGATCTATATCTAGTATAAGTTAGGGGAATACGTAATCGTTCTCGACACTTTACACAAGTAGAAAACACGAGACCTTGCGGAGGGGATTAGTGGAGCGATTGTGTGTAAAAACAACGCTAGAAAGTGAACCAAGCGAACCGAGTTTAACTACTAGTACTAAACCTAAATTCATAAATCTTAATGCATTCAGGAATTACATCTTGTAAGCGAACCTCGGGGTGGTTCTTTTGAATAGAATCTGATAACTAAGCGGACTGTTACTCGGTGAAATTAGGGATTTTGGGGCTAGCTAAGCGGACCTGCTATCCTACGGTTGGTGATAATCGTGACTAATAACAAGTAGAAAAGAACATAACTTTAATCATTGTTTTGCAACGAAGAAGGATTCCTTGATCTTGTCTCTCTTATTGCTTTCAACTTTATCTTTTAATTGCTTTGTTTATTTTCTTTTGCTTTTTTACACCCCCTTTCGTGACAATTTTTACAACTAGAATCTCTTGCTCCTCGTGGGAACGAACTTGACTTCCATTATATTATTTTTAATTGAGTGGAAATATTGATTAATTTGATTGCACCTACGACACGCATCAAATTTTGGGCCATGTCCCGAGGGGAGCAACTTGGCGATTTTTAGTTGTTTTTGTTTTTCTTTTTGCTTTATTCTTGCTTTGTTAGATTCTATACCGTATCTAACTTAGTTTTCGAGAATCTTATTTCTGAGTGCTATACCTTTGGTGAATGCTTAAAGAGGGGCAGACCGAGTCCAATACGTCTTCGATCGGGCACTCAACTAAAGGATTTCATTCGTGCGGTTAACACTCCACTTCCTCCGTCTTCATCAAGTGATTTCACAGATTCGGACAAAGAGGAAGAAACGATGGCTGATCGTACACTCAAAAGGACCTAGCTTCTCACGGGCTTGATACACAACAATGGTGTATCCAAACTAACTCAAACTTCGAGATCAAGCCGGGGTTGATTAGAGAGTTACCAAAGTTCCATGGCATGGTGAATGAGGACCCAAACAAACATCTTATGGACTTCTATGCCATAGTTATGGCCATGCTTCCACCTAAACTAATGCGGATGGAGCAATGTTGAAAGCTTTCCGTTTTCTTTGGCGGGCAATGCTAAGGAATGGTTATATTATTTGCCTTCCGGAAGTATCACAACATGGAATGGGATGAAGAAACTTTTTCCTCGAGAGATATTTTCCCGCATCCAAAGCTACTCAAATTCGCAAGGAGATTTGTGGATTGAAACAACAAGTGGGAGAATCATTGTATGAATGTTGGGAGCGATACAAGAGGTTGGTGGCAAGCTGTCCACACCATCAATTTAGTGATGTTATGATACTCCAATACTTCTACGAAGCTCTCCACCCAAGTGATCGATCTCTTCTTGACGCCGCGGGTGGTGGTGCACTAATGAACAAAACGGTCGCCCAAGCTACCGAGTTGATTGAAAGCATGGCGGCGAAATCGCAACAATTCTACACAAGAGATGAACCCATGGTGAGGCGAGTGCATGAAGTTAGTGATTCATGATCACAACTTGATCAAAGAATGAGTAACATGGAGATAATGATTCAAAGGATGGCGCGGTTATTATTCCGGAAAATGAGACCGAACAAGTGAATGCTTTATATCCAAATCAAAGGCCAAGGTACGATCCATACTCGAATACTTACAATCCCGGGTGGAAGGATCATCCTAACTTTAGCTATGCAAATAAGCAAGCGGCGGTTCCCAATCCGTATGAGCAACAAGGTGGATTCCAATAATCACGTTTTCAACCTCAACAACAATTCCAACCTCAAGTGAAGGAACATGGATCTTCGATAGATGATAAGCTTAATGTCATGATGCAAAGTATTACGTCATTGTTTCAACAAAATCAACAAAAGACCGATTCGGCAATCAAGGATTTACAAATTCAAGTGGGGCAATTAGCGACCGATGTGAACTTATTGAAAGCGCAAGCGTCCACAAAACTTCCTTCACAACCATTTGTTAATCCAAGAGAGAAGAGCGTCAATGCGATTACTTTGAGGAGTGGGAAACAAGTGGAGCAACCAAATCAACAAGATAAGGTGTATGATGAGAAAGAGAAATTGAAACCGCACAAAAGGAGAAAACATCTCCAACCAACCAACCCGAGGAGACGGTTCCTACTTTCACAACTCCACCCCGTACCTCTAGCCGATTTGCTAAATCAAAGAAAGACTTGGAATACATGGATATTTGGGAGATCTTTAAGAAAGTACAAGTCAATATTCCACTCATAGAAGCTATTCGTCAAATTCCTCGTTGTGCAAAGTTCTTAAAGGAGTTGTGCATGAAGAAGAAAAGGTTGAAAGGGAATGAAGTCATGAGTGTGGGGAGAATGCTTCTGCGTTTATTCTCAAGAAACTCCCACCAAAATTAAAGGACCCCGATAGTTTCAATATACCTTGCACAATTGGTAAAACAAGGTTTACTCGAGCTTTGCTAGATTTGGGAGCATCGGTTAATGTTATGCCTTCCTCGATTTATGATTCTTTGAATCTTGGTCCTCTTAAAGAGACCGGGGTAGTTCTTGAACTTGCTAACCGATCTAATGTTTACCCGAAAGGGATTGTTGAGAATGTTTTGGTGCAGGTTAATGAGCTTGTATTTCCGGCCGATTTCTATGTCTTAGACATGAATGATGAGAATTCTTCCAAGTCTACACCTTTGCTATTGGGTAGACCATTCTTAAACACCGCCGGAACAAAGATTGATGTCCAAAATGGCACCTTGACTATGGAGTTTGATGGTACACTAATCCACTTCAATATCTTTGAGACAACGTGATACCCTAGTGATGTGAAATCATGTTTTCCCGTGAAAGAGATTGATCCGGGCTAATGAATCTTGCAAAAGATAAGTCGGGCCGTCGACTTTAAAACAAGCGCTTAATGGGAGACAACCCATAGGTTTTGTATTTCTTATCTTTTTGCTTTTTGTTATTTCTTTTTCTTGTTCCTTATCATGTTAAAATCTCCCACCTTGAATTTACTAGGAGGATTCAATTACATTGAGGACAATGTAAGGTTTAAGTGTGGGGGAGTGGTTAAGCATGTTTTTAAAACAAAAATTACAAAAAAAAAATTAAAAAATTAAAAAAGTTTTACTTAAAAACTCCAACTTTTAAAGATTTTAGAGTCACTAGCATATTTCTAGGTATGTTTACATAGAGATTTTGACCGACATAATTGAACTTGGAAATGTTAGAGAACTACATTCGGATTTCTTGCTTGTTTGAGTGTTAAATAATGGATTTAATCATGCCGGTGATGCGAATTTGGTGCGGGGAGAAGTGCATTATTAGAGTTCTTTGATCAATCATTAGTGGAGACTACCCGTATTCATATCATGAGAGGCACCGACCAGAAATTTTCCATCTACTAAAGAGCTTCTTTTGAGTGTGTGTCACCATACGTCAATTCCGGGTAGAATGGTGATCTACCCAACCTCCCACCAATAGAAGCACTACTCTTTGATCTCTTGAGTGCTAATTTCGTCAATCATAAGGGTGACGTCTATAGATGAAAGCCTCCTTCTTGTAGTTCGATTTGCAGTTAGCACCATTCTTTCTCTCGACAACAACGGATCCATAGAAACACTCTCATCATCAACAAGGAGCGACATCAAAATCTACAAGGAAAGTTGAAAAAGTTCACGGTTTACAAGCAACGGACGAGAAAAAGAGCAAATTTCAAATACAAGTAAAGCAACATACAAAGAGCGGATTTCACATATATGTTGAAGACTTACAATACAAATGAGGTAATTTTATATCCAAGTATGAAGACTTATTCATGAAAGCGAAGAAAATTAAAAGGTGAGAATTTTTGAAGTTTATGATTTCAAGGCGATACAAGTTGTGAAGAATCAAGCGGTAAAATACTTCTCCCACGGCCATGGTTTATTTTTTGTATTTTATTTCTCTTGTTTCAAAAAAAAAAAAAAAAAAAAAAAAAAAAAAAAAAAACAAGAGAAATATTTGTTTTGTTTTTATTTATTAAGCCGTGGGGAAGGAAAATTTATAAGAAAGTTTCAAGCGACAAGGTTTTAAGGTAAAAGAGTTACAAATTGTCAAGGAATTACGAAGATCAAGAGTTTATCATTAATAGTTGAAACCGAAGACGAAGACCATGAAGATCAAGACGAGGAGCGGAAGACGTTTCTATTGGATGCCGTGAGAGTGGTGTTATCATAATTGGCGATCGGATGTGAAGGTGAGTAAGTAATCTCATCCTCGATAATAATGGTTGATTTCCTTTCGTAGAGATCGTCGAAAAATGGTTTTTCAAAATATTAAAAGATGTGGGTTTTTAAAAATATTTCGGAAGTTGTCCTTCCCACCATTCAACGTGTCGCGGATTTCTCTCTTCATTTCCTACCGCACACATGTGAGAACCATAAAAAGCCTTCTTTTTGAGTGCAATTATCATAAAATCCTTTTTGGTGAGGCGAAGTCGGGCGAAATGCTTATTGATCGTTTCTCAAACACGCGTTCTCTCATTATGGTGTGGTTATTTCTCACTCAACATTTAAGAATGAGAATATGTTCTTTAGTATTTCTAACTTCTTATTACTAGCATGCAGAAACTCTATGTCCTCATAGCTCTTTGGATGCTTAGGACGCTTGAACGCTTTGAAGTTGTGAGTTTTTAGTTTGATTTGCTCGAGGTTTAGCAAAGTCTAAGTGTGGGGGAATTTGATAGGTGTAGAATACACCTAATTTACTATCTAGTAGTTTATTCTTTCTTTGCTATTTTTCTTGTAAATTATGTATTTTACGTGTGTTTTTGAGTTATTAGGTACTCTAGAGTCGCACGAGAGGAAAAGAAGAAGAAAGCACCCAATTTGAGCCAAAAGGGCAAAAAGGTCATTTTGCGGGCGAAGACTATTTGGAGCCCAGAGGTGGTTAAGGGGCTCTCATTCGGGTACCCCTTATCACTCGGCGAGTGGGTGTTACTAACACGGGTAGCCCTTATCCGGAGGATGGTTATCTTGGATAGCATCCAATGGAGGTCGGTCCTATCCATGGCTTATATCCTGGATCCAAACCCGACCGGATCCATGTAATTATAACTGAACCTAAAACCGAGAATTGATTTCTCAATCATTTGCAAGAAAACTCGAAAGTGAGAAAGAAAAAAAAACACAACCATGGTCTGCTTTATTAAAATCAAGAGGAAAAGATCGAGAAATTGGAGTTAAGAAGAGAGGCGTCTGCACTGTAAGTCCCAGATTGAGAAGAACACTCAAAAATGGTGGTCGATGTTCAACCGAGAGATGCAGAGAGTAATGGGTGTGAATCGGTGATGGGATTTGCTGGAATCGATGGAGTCAAGAGTCAGAAATGAAGAATCAAGAGATGGGTTCGATGCAGAAGGTGGGTGCATTTTGTGAAGCTCAGACGAGCTCAAATTTAGGGTTCCAACTGAAGAACCAGAGGAGGGTTCGATCTGAAAATGATTTTGGAAAGGAAAGATGGGTTTTGTTCAATTGAGATAGTAGAGCTGTGTAGATGGTTCTGGTGGTGAAGATGGGATTTCTGTGAAAGATTTAAGCCACAGGAAGAGAGATCAGAAAACGGGTACTTGAGTTATCTTGAAGTTATGAAGAACACAGAGAAAATGGATGATTGAAGGTCATGTCGAATCGGGGGTTTGATGATGCCGATGGGTCCTTGTTGTCATTGAAATCAAGAGTTGAGATTAGTGTTTTGTGTTGATGCTCAGTTGACTCAAGAACACAAAGAGCGGAGTGAATAAAGAAGTGGTCTGAGGCAACAATTGTGAATGAAATGCTGTATTGAAGAATGCTTAGATGTATGTCTTAGGATTTCTTAACAGGTGATGAAAGAATTTATAGGGAAGTGGTGGAGTAATTCAGTGTTGCTGCTCAGGGGAATGCAATGGATGGCTTGAAGGTTCTGGTGGTGTTTGAACAGAGTCTGGGTGGTATGCAGCTGTAGATGGAAGAATGGGCTTGTATAAGGGTTGAACCTGGTGTTGTCAGGGGTTGTGAGTTGAGTTGTTATTCATAAGTCACAGGGAATGAAGATAAAGGTGGTGGTGATGCCTCTGTTACAGGGTATGAGAGAATGGCTGCTCTGATGGTGTTATGGAAGGCATAATTGATGCAGAGATTGCAGGGCAGTTCAGACAAGGCAGGGAGATGGATGAAGATGTAGATGTTTGTGATGGGTTTTGTTGAATCAGAGAAGCAGTGGTGCTGATTGATTGGTTCGAGAGATGAACTCAGATAGAAATTGGCGATTCTGGTGATCAGGGAATGAATGGGTCTGTAATAGCACTGATGGCATTGTAGAGATGATTGCAGGTTGTAGCAGGTGAATAAGCTGCAGAATGGGTCCGAAATTAAGAAGTGTGAAGTTGCACCGAGATGGGTTTGCTCAATAGATGAATGTGTTAGGTTTCTTAGCGGGTTTGGAGCAAAAGATCGGCACGGAGATTGGCTCCGAGAAAGCCACGAAATAAATGTAACTTTCGCCCAAATTTCTCTCCTGGCGAAATCAACCTTGCGTTCAGCCGATTCGGTGATCCATCCGATCCAGCTCGGCCGAGTCGACTATTCGGCTAACTAAGCGGTTCTCACTGGGCCGACTCATTCCTTTCCCTTGACTTGACCGACGACCGACCAGTTAGTTTGACCCGTTTGACCGTTAGTCCTAACGGTGGACCCCCGGAATATTCCGTTGAATATTCCCTTGACGGAGAAATTTCGAGTGGCGCGGCGACTATTCCTGACGGATTCGGCCACAATCCCGATTTTCCTATTGAGCAAAAATTCCAGAATTTTCGATGGACTTCTCTCATGGGTGTGAAGACTTAGACTAGGAATTGGATGGAGAATTTGGCTCAAACTTGGAAAGAGAAGATGGAAGTTGAGAAAAGCTTGGATTTGGAAGTTGAATTGCTAAAGGAAAAGGATTCTAATCCTTGGAAGAGTTGGAGAATATTGAAGCCTATAAATAGAGAAGTTTTCTACATCTTTTACACACCTCTCTACACACACAACACTTGTGTTTTTGCTTGCTTTTCTAAGATTCTTCTTTTTAATTATTTGTGTGAACTTGAAAATTCTCCTTTTAATAATTATTATTTGTGTGAATTTCAAAAGCATGAGTAGCTAATTTTCTTATTGATTGAGGATGAATTCCTAGTTCTTAATACATGATTTAAGTTTTTGTTTTCAATTCTATCTTGAGATTTTTCACATGATTATCGATTGTTTTTACTAATAGGAATGTTTATTCATTCATGATTGATTGATAGATTGTTTGGAGTGCACGCTAAATTGATTTGTTAATTGATCTATATCTAGTATAAGTTAGGGAATACGTAATCGTTCTTGACACTTTACACAAGTAGAAAACACGAGACCTTGCGGAGGGATTCCGTGGAGCGATTGTGTGTAAAAACAACGCTAGAAAGTGAACCAAGCGAACCGAGTTTAACTACTAGTACTAAACCTAAATTCATAAATCTTAATGCATTCAGGAATTACATCTTGTGCGAACCTCGGGGTGGTTCTTTTGAATAGAATCGATAACTAAGCGGACTGTTACTCGGTGAAATTAGGGATTTTGGGGCTAGCTAAGCGGACTGCTATCCTACGGTTGGTGATAATCATGACTAATAACAAGTAGAAAAGAACATAACTTTAATCATTGTTTTGCAACGAAGAAGGATTCCTTCATCTTGTCTCTCTTATTGCTTTCAACTTTATCTTTTAATTGCTTTGTTTATTTTCTTTTGCTTTTTACACCCCCCCTTTCGTGACAATTTTTACAACTAGAATCTCTTGCTCCTCGTGGGAACGAACTTGACTTCCATTATATTATTTTTAATTGAGTGGAAATATTGATTAATTTGATTGCACCTACGACACGCATCACTTACCCACTTGCTATCGGAAATTGGGTAGATTACCCCCACACTTAGCAATTTGAGTATCTCTTTTTTCACAACCTCCATCATGGGAGGATTAAGCCGACGTTGAGCATCACGTACCGGCTTCACGTTTTCTTCCATTAGAATCCTATGCATGCACATGGATGGACTAATGCCTTTGATGTCCGCAATTGTCCACCCAATAGCCGTTTTGTGCTCTTTCAAGACTCTAAGCAAACGGTCTTCTTGTACCGGTGTGAGGTTCTTTGAAATAATCACCGGAAGCTCATCTCCATCTCCCAAGAAAGCATACTTCAAATGGTCCTAAGTGGCTTCAATTCTAGCTTGGGCGCCTTCACAATAGATGGTACAAGTATTTCATCATTCACGGGTAAAGAAATATATGAAACATTACCCTTTTTAGCTTCTTGCAATGTCGCCAAAGCACCACACATCTCCACCAATTCCTTGGAGATTTCAACATCCAAGTTAGACAAGCCATGGACGTCCAATGCTCTTTTGCAACACCACATCAAGTTCATCCTCTTGGTTCAATTCCACCATTTGTTGCGCTAATGAATCAACCACATCAATGGAGTAAACGGAATGCACATCACTTGGGTAGCGCATGGCTTCAAATATGTTAAAGTGTATTATCTCCTTATCGAATTCCATAGTGAGTGTACCCTTATCAACATCAATCTTCGTCTTTGCGGTCTTCATGAATGGCCTCCCAAGAAGTAAAGAAGTAGATGAACGGTTCTCATTGTTATCCATATCCACCACGAAGAAATCCACCGGAAAAATAAGCTCATTTACTTGCACTAGCACGTCTTCTACAAGCCCCTTAGGATATATGTTAAACTTGTTTGCCAATTGGATAATAACTCTTGTCTCTTTCAAAGGTCCAAGATTCAAGGAGTCATATATTTCTGCCGACATCACACTAATGGAAGCACCCAAGTCAAGTAAAGCATGTTCAAACCTTTGCTTACCAATAGTAATTGGCACCGTGAAACCACCGGGATCCGTGCACTTTGTAGGCATCTTCTTCAATAGCATAGCCGATGCGCTCTCACCAACTTTAGTAATTTCATTATCAAGCAACCTATCCTTCTTTGTGCATAATTCCTTCATGAACTTCGCATACCATGGCATTGTCTTAATGGCCTCAATGAATGGGATGTTGATTTCAATCTTCTTGAAGATGTCCATAAGTGCCTTGTCTTGAGCTTCTTTCTTGGATTTAGCAAAACGACTAGGAAAATGAGGTGGAGTAGTGAAAGTAGGCACCGGTTCCTTGGATTGGTCGGTTGGTGTTGAATTCTCCTTTGGTGCGACTTCCTCCTTGTCTTTGACTACCTCTTCAATAGTTTCTTCATGATGACTTGGACTATCCACTTGTCTTCCACTTCTTAAAGTAACCGCATTAACATTCTCTCTTGGATTCACAAATGGTTGTGAAGGAAGTTTTGTGGATGCTTGAGATTTTAATAGGTTCACATCGGTCGCCAATTGTCCCATTTGAGTTTGTAAATCCTTGATGGCCGAATCGGTCTTTTGTTGGCTTTGTTGGAACATAGAAGTAAGACCTTGCACACCTTGCATTAACGCATTGAGCTTGTCATCATTCAAAGAATCACGCTCCTTGACTTGTTGTGGTTGGAATTGTTGAGAACCACCTTGTTGTTGAGGTTGAAAGCGTGATTGTTGGAAACCACCTTGTTGCGCATATGGATTAGAAGCCGCCGCTTGCTTGTTTGCATAACTAAAGTTGGGATGATCCTTCCAACCGGGGATTATAGGTATTGGAGTATGGATCGTACCTTGGCCTTTGATTTGGATATAAAGCATTCACTTGTTCTCCGCTGTCTCACCATCCTAATAATTCTGCGGCCATCCTTTGCATCATTATCTCCATGTTACTCATCCTTTGATCAAGATGTGATGATGAATCACTAACTTCATGCACTCGCCTAACCATTGGTTCATCCCTTGTGTAGAATTGTTGCGAGTTCGCAGCCATACTTTCAATCAACTCCGTAGCTTGGGTCACCGTCTTGTTCACTAGTGCACCACCACCCGCGGCGTCAAGAAGAGACCTATCGCTTGGGTTGAGAGCTTCGTAGAAGTATTGGAGTATCATAACCTCACTAAATTGATGGTGTGGACAGCTTGCCACCAACCTCTTATATCGCTCCCAATATTCATACAATGATTCTCCCACTTGTTGTTTCAATCCACAAATCTCCTTGCGAATTTGAGTAGCTTTGGATGCGGGAAAATATCTTTCGAGGAAAAGTTTCTTCATCCCATTCCATGTTGTGATACTTCCGGAAGGCAAATAATATAACCATTCCTTAGCATTGCCCGCCAAAGAAAACGGGAAAGCTTTCAACATTGCTCCATCCGCATTAGTCTCCGGTGGAAGCATAGCCATAACTATGGTATAGAAGTCCATAAGATGTTTGTTTGGGTCCTCATTCACCATGCCATGGAACTTTGGTAACTCTCTAATCAACCCCGGATTGATCTCGAAGGTTGAGTTAGTTTGGATACACCATTGTTGGGTATCAAGCCTGTGAGAAGCTAGGTCCTTGAGTGTACGATCAGCCATCGTTTCTTCCTCTTTGTCCGAATCACTTGATGAAGAAGGAGGAAGTGGAGTGTTAATCGCTCGAATAAAATCCTTTAGTTGAGTGCCGGATCGAAGACGTATTGGACTCGGTCTACCCTTTTTAAGCATTCACCAAAGGTATAGCACCTGAAATAAGATTCTCGAAAACTAAGTTAGATACGGTAAAGAATCTAACAAAGCAAGAATATAGCAAAAAGAAAAACAAAAAACAACTAAAAATCGCCCGTTGCTCCCCGGCAGCGGCGCCAAAATTTGATGCGTGTCGTAGGTGCAATCAAATTAATTAATATTTTCACTCAATTAAAAATAATATAATGGAAGTCAAGTTCGTTCCCACGAGGAGCAAGAGATTCTAGTTGTAAAAATTGTCACAAAAAGGGGGGTGTAAAAAGCAAAAGAAAATAAACAAAACAATTAAAAGATAAAGTTGAAAGCAATAAGAGAGACAAGATCAAGGAATCCTTCTTAGTTACGAAACAATGAATCAAGTTATGTTCTTTTCTACTTGTTATTAGTCACAAATTATCACCAACCGTAGGTAAAGCAGCTAGATCGGTGCTAAACCCCTAAATCCCTTGTATCACCGGACACGGAAGTTCTCGACTACCGGATTCTATTTACCAAACCACCTAGTAGTAGATCACTCTAGATGTAATTTAAATAAACGCATTAAGATTCATGAACTTATTAGGTCAATATTAGTAGTTAGACTCTTAGATCAAGGTCTACTTGCTAACGTTGTTTTCACACACAATTGCTCCACGGAATCCCTCCGCAAGGTCTCGTGTTTGCTACTTATGTAAAGAGTCAAGAAACGATTACTTATCCCCTAACTTTCACTAGCTTTAGATCAAATTAACAAATCAATTTAGCGTGCACTCTAAACAATCTATCAATCAATCATGAATGTCATTAAGATCATTCCTATTAGTAAAAACAAACGATAATCATGTGAAAAACCTCAAGATAGAATTGAAAACAAAAACTTAAATCATATGTTAAGAACTAGGAATTCATCCTCAATCAATAAGAAAATTAGCTACTCATGCTTTTGAAATTCACACAAATAATAAATATTAAAAGGAGAATTTTCAAGTTCACACAAATAAGAAGAAGAACCTTAGAAAAGCAAGCAAAAACACAAGTGTTGTGTGTGTAGAGAGGTGTGTAAAAGATGTAGAGAACTTCTCTATTTATAGGCTTCAATATTCTCCAAATCTTCCAAGGAATAGAATCATTTTCCTTTAGCAATTCAATTTCCAAAACCAAGCCTTTCTCAACTCTTCCATCTTCTCTTTCCAAATTTGAGTCCAATTCTCCATCCAATTCCTAATCCAAGTCTTCACACCCATGAGAGAAGTCCATAGAAAATTTTGGAATTTTTGGCTCATGGGAAAACTGGTATTATGGCCGGAATCCGGCTGAATAATCGCCGCGGCAACTTTGAGATACTCCTCAAGGTATATTCCATCACCAATCGTCAAAGATTAACGATCAAGATAACGATCTTTAACAGTCAATTTGGGTCAAGGATGGGAAGTCATCCGAGTCGGTTAGACATCCGATCGACTCCGAATCGTCTTACTCAACCGAAGTCACATGGATAGATCGGTCATCGGCCGGGTTTGTGTCAACTCGTCGGAGTATAAAATCGGGCATAGTTCCGTTTGTTTCGGGTGTTTTCCGTGACCCAGGCCTCTTCTTTCTTCATGTCCCTGTAACAATCCTACCATACATCTAATTTAGCAGTCACAAAGCCATTCTGCTCCATCAAAAGCACCTTCTATAACTTCTTGAGTCCATCAATTCCACCACCAATTTCCGACAGCAGCAACCAACAACACCATTGAGCGTCACCAACACAATCTCTTCTTCCTCGCTACATCTTTTTCTTAATTCAATAGCAGCAATTGATCATCACCATCTCGCATCTTCTTTTCGATTTTCTTGGTCCGAATCAAATCAACTCTAACCCACCGCTTCATTCTTCCCATCGAATTAACAACCTCATTTTCTTCTCTCAGTAGTTAACTGCAGAAAGATCTCTTCCTTTTTTCAACTTCCTTTCACCTCTTTCGTACCACCAACAAAGCGGTCCGCTCCCAAAGAATTCCGTCCCGCAGCTCTTAGTTACCACCATTCACAGATTCCATGGCAAAGAAACTTAATCAACAAAGAAGAGCTCGATTTCTCTATCTCGGATTCAAACCAAACCCATTTATCAATTCTTACGAAACCCAATACAGAAACATCGAGTCTTGTTCTAGAGAAATTCGAACCCTAACATTCTTTATCTCTCTTGACAACTCACAAAGCAGCGGCTCACCACCAACCCATATGTAATATCATCTCAAACCTTTATCAAATCGATCCACAAACCCAATCTCGAACCAATCTCCGATTCATTCAACAACGACACTTTATCATCGAACCCATCTTCGATTTTTCGATCTGTTCTCAGGTTTAATCCATTCTTCTCATTCGAACTCAAAGAGCAGCAACATACTAAATCTCTTCACAGATCGAACCCATCTCTTAATTCTTCATTTTACAGCTCTTGAATCCATCGATTTCAGCAAATCCCATCACCGATTCACACCCATTACTCTCTGCATATCTCGGTTTAACCAGCAAAGAATGGTCGCTCTCTTTTCTTTCTCAATTTCGGTTTCGGAAAGAAATACTCGATTTTAGGGTTGGAATGGGCGGGATGGTTACACCCCAAGGACGGTGACCACCCCAATTGGGTGCTCATAATAGGATGTCACTTGATAAGGGCTAGCGAGATGGCAGCCCCTTAACCTTGATTAGTCTGTCTTTAAAACTTCCCAAAAAGGGTTACCCTTAACATTAACCGAGCTCCATATATCAATCGCCCGTAAAATGACCTTTTTCCCTTTTGGCTCAAATTGGGTGATTTCTTCTTCTTTTCCTCCGTGCGACTCCAAAGTAGCTACAAAACTCAAAACAAGCGTAAAATACATAATTTACAAGAAGAATAGCAAAGAAAGCATAAACAATAAATAGTAAATATGATGTATTCTACACCCTATCATTTTATATCCAAGTATGAAGACTTATTTATAAGAGCAAAGAATAGCAAAAGGTGAGAATTGTTGAAGTTTATGATTTCAAGACGATACAAGTTGTGAAGAATCAAGCGGTAAAATACTTCTCCCACGGCCACGGTTTGTTTTTGTATTTTATTTCTCTTGTTTTCAAAAAAAAAAAAAAAAAAAAATGATAAAAAAAAACAAGAGAAATATTTGTTTTGTTTTATTTATTTAATAAGCCGTGGGGAAGGAAAATTTATAAGGAAGTTTCAAGCGACAAGGATTTAAGGTAAAAAGAGTTACAAATTGTTAAGGATTTATGAAATTCGAGAGTTTATCATCAATAGTTGAAGCCGAAGACCAAGGAGATTAAGATAAGGAGCGGAAGACGTTTCTATTGGATGCCGTGAGAGTGGTGTTATCATAATTGGCGATCGGATGTAAAGGTGAGTAAGTAATCTCATCCTCGATAATAGTGGTTGATTTCCTTTCTTAGAGATCGTCAGAAAACTGGTTTTTCAAAATATTAAAAGATGTGGGTTTTTAAAAATATTTCGGAAGTTGTCCTTCCCACCATTCAACGTGTTGCGGGACTTCTCTCTTCATTCCTACCGCACACATGTGTGACCCATAAAAACCGTCTTTTGAGTGCAATTATCATTAAATCCTTTTGGTGAGGCGAAGTCAAGGCGAAATGCTTATTGATCGTTTCTCAAACACGCGTTCTCTCATTATGGTGTGGTTATTTCTCACTCAACATTTAAGAATGAGAATATGTTCTTTAGTATTTCTAACTTCTTATTACTAGAATGCGAAACTCTATGTCCTCATAACTCCTTGGATGCTTGGGACGCTTGAATGCTTTGAAGTTGTGAGTTTTTAGTTTGATTTGCTCGAGGACTAGCAAAGTCTAAGTGTGGGGGAATTTGATAGGGTGTAGAATACATCCTATTTACTATCTATTGTTTATGCTTTCTTTGCTATTTTTCTTGTAAATTATGTATTTTACGCTTGTTTTGAGTTTTGTAGCTACTTTGGAGTCGCACGGAGGAAAAGAAGAAGAAATCACCTAATTTGAGCAAAAGGGCAAAATAGTCATTCATGGGCAAACACTATCTCGGAGCCGATAATGGTTAAGGGGCAACTCTTCTTGGAGAAGTACTAAATACTGGTCCAACGAGAGGTTAAGGGGTTACCAGTTGAGTAGCCCTTATCCTAGGTGACCAGTGTCATTATCACCCTTAACCCTAAATCGAGAGAACTCGTCTCTCATTCTTCATTTCATTTTTCCCATTTGATGAAATTGAGAAAGAGAAAGAGGCGCAGCTTGGCAGATGGAGGAAATCGACATCGAGAACAAAAGAACACTCGGGTTGAATCTGGGTGTTGGTATGCTGCTATTGAATGGAAAGAAGAAGACGATTCGATCTGAGTATTGTTAATCGCTGTGAGACAAGTTGAAAAGGGGATTGATGAATTCAAGTTAGGGTTCGAGCAATTGAAGAAGATTGAATTTAGAATTAGGGTTTTACTATGAAAAATGGGTTCGATCTGTTGAGAATTGGCAAACCGAGAGAACTGAAAATTGAAGAAAAGATTGAATGGTTTTTGTTTGAGATTCAGATGGGAAAATGAATTGGGTTAGTCTCTAATTGAATCTGCTGGTGAATCTGTGTAAAGGGTTGGGAGAAATTGGAAGTGATAAAGCTCGAGAAACTAAGACCTGTGATGATTGAAACTGGGAGAGAGATGCCGAACTGTGGTGATTGAGGAGTTTGCATGTTTTTCGTTGGAGTTGAAGAAAAAATACGAGAGATGAAGTCGAGCTCGAGTTTAATGGCGATGAATGGTGCATCTCAAGTTGAAATTTGGGAGTTGCTGTTATATCGAATAGAGAAGATGGAAGATGAGAAAGGCTCAAATTTGGAAATTGAATTGCTAAAGGAAAAGGATTCTATTCCTTGGAAGATTTGGAGAATATTGAAGCCTATAAATAGAGAAGTTTTCTACATATCTTTTACACACCTCTCTACACACACAACACTTGTGTTTTTGCTAGCTTTTGAAAATTTTTCTTTTTAATTATTTGTGTGAACTTGAAAATTCTCCTTTTAATTATTATTTGTGTGAATTTCAAAAACATGAGTAGCTAATTTTCTTATTGATTGAGGATAAATTCCTAGTTCTTAATATATGATTTGAGTTTTATTTCAATTCTATCTTGAGGTTTTTCACATGATTATCGATTGTTTTTACTAATAGGAATGTTTATTCATTCATGATTGATTGATAGGTTGTTTAGAGTGCACGCTAAATTGATTTGTTAATTTGATCTAAAGCTAGTGAAAGTTAGGGGATAAGTAATCGTTTCTTGACTCTTTACATAAGTAGCAAACACGAGACCTTGCGGAGGGATTCCGTGGAGCAATTGTGTGTGAAAACAACGTTAGCAAGTAGACCTTGAGCTAAGAGTCTAACTACTAATATTGACCTAATAAGTTCATAAATCTTAATGCATTTATTTAAATTACATCTAGAGTGATCTACTACTAGGTGGTTTGGTAAATAGAATCCGGTAGTCGAGAACTTCCGTATCCACGATGATACAAGGGATTTAGGGGTTTAGCACTGATCTAGCTGCTTTACCTACGGTTGGTGATAATCTGTGACTAATAACAAGTAGAAAAGAATATAACTTTAATCATTGTTTTGCAACAAAGAATGATTCCTTGATCTTGTCTCTCTTATTGCTTTCAACTTTATCTTTTAATTGCTTTGTTTATTTTCTTTTGCTTTTTATACCCCCTTTCGTGACAATTTTTACAACTAGAATCTCCACCAACTCCTCGTGGGAACGAACTTGACTTCCATTATATTATTTTTAATTGAGTGGAAATAAGATATTAATTTGATTGCACCTACGACACGCATCATTTACCGATATTGAAGGATGAAGCTCGGGATGCTGCACTCATCGATTGATTGCTTTGGATAAGGCCCTTAAGGCTTATGAAGAACATAAGGAGACACTAGATATGGCTCAAAAGGCATGTGCTTCTAGTGAGGTTATGCACAAGATTCATAAAGTATTAGAAGAGGTGCGTAGTGCTTACACTGATTCCACTAATCAGTATGGTGAAGCACAATTGATGATGCAAGACTTAGACGAAGAAATTTCCTATCTTGCCGTTTGCTTATAGTGAACATTCTTAGATCGCTTTTTTTTTTAGGGATTCGTAAAATAATTGTTGCTTGGATATTGTGTTGTTTTGATTATATATATGAGAGTTTGTTTTGGTAATCACAATAAATACTCCTTGAATTTCCTTCTCTCTCTCTCTCTCTTTTTCTTTTTTTTTTTTTGGTTTATGGCTAGTCGTGTGAGGTTAGTCCTAGAAATTAAGTATCCCGATCGCCTTTTCGGGTAATGTGCCTTGCTCCGGATATTTTCGAGATCGAGAACTCGAGTTGGCATGAACAATTATCCTCTGCGGATCATCCGTGAGGAAGATTCAAAGTGAGGGCGGTCTTCCTAGCATGACCTGTTTGAGTATCGTGGATATTGCCGTGAGCAACGTATGGCTACCATTTTTGATGTGTTGAGGCGGACCATAGTATTAGGTCTATTGAGATGGCTCTGACTGAAGTTCATATGGCACTTAATATGTTACCATGATTTTTTTTTTTTTTTTTTTGGTGAGTAGGAGTTGTGATAATAACTATGGAGTAATAAATGCCTTGATGTATGTACTTTCCTATAAATAGACTACATGTACTTGGTATGATGTCTTCATTTTTGTACTTCTGTTCATTGTTTATACTAGTATTCTATATATGGCTGAACATTTGCACGGTTATGTATTATCTCCGGCTTTCGTGCCATCGTTAGTATCCCCATACAGAGAGGGTCCGAGTTAGATCGCTACGGCTCGTGAGGGCCGAGATAGAATTGCTTAGGAAAGAAGGCCGGCGGAGTCGTACAAAGCGCGCGCCTGCCCGACAAGCAATACAAAGTATTCTTAACGGCTTTCGAAAAGCTCAATCGTCCAGCCAGTTTATCGTGGTTCAAATTTTGCGCTAGAAGATGATGTCTCCGCTCGCCATGACGCCGATCGGCTGCTGCGAGAAATAAATCTTCTGCTAATAGATATTGATCGTGTTAACACGAATTATGATGTATCCGCTTCTCATCTGCCAAGTCATGGTATGCAGGGTTATGCATTTTCTTTGTTCATGATACGAGCCACAGGTGCATCCTTGAGATAAACATGTGGAATTGGCACGGTTGTTGGTCCGAAGAGTGAAGTGAGAGCTTTGCGGACTCATAGGCCGATTTGCAAGAAAATGCCCGCAAAGCATTCGAGGAGCAAGATGAAACCTCCAACATGGCTCGCCATAACAATGCATCCGAGAGGATTTTCTATGAGGTAGACCAAGTGCTAAGAGATATGCGGGCTGCTTTAATTATGGATACTATTCAATGTGAAGAAGTGCTTGTGATGATGCAAGATGAACGGTTCACGATCAATACTCCCATCAATGGTAAATGGCTTAAAACCTATTTTTAAGTAACTTAATGTATTTGGATGGCTGAGAAATAATAAAACAATTATCTTATGTTATACTTTGAGTCATTTTAAAATCTCGTACGACCCAACGAAGCGCACAATAGTCCCGAAAGGACTAAGCTCAGAATGCATAGCAATGAAGTGCCCAATAGTCCCAGAGAAAAGTACTAAGCTCAGTGCACGGCAATGAAGTGCACCAATAGTCCCGAGAAAGGACTAGGCTCAGTGCATGGCTCAATGAAGTGCACCAATAGTCCCAGGACATGACTAGGCTCAGTGCACGACTTAATGAAGTGCATCAATAGTCCCGAGAAAGGACTAGGCCCGTGCATGGCTCAATGAAGTGCATCAATAGTCCCGCATGGACTAGGCTCGCGTGCATGGCTTAGATGAAGTGCACCAATAGTCCCCGAGAAAGGACTAGGCTCGCGTGCACGACTTAATGAAGTGCACCAATAGTCCCGAGCGGACTAGGCTCGGTGCATGGCTCAATGAAGTGCACCAATAGTCCCGGACATGACTAGGCTGGCGCATGGCTTAGATGAAGTGCACCAATAGTCCTAGAAAGGACTAGGCTCTCGTGCACGGCTTAATGAAGTGCACCAATAGTCCTAGAAAGGACTAGGCTCAAGGCACAGCAATGAAGTGCACCAACAGTCCCGAGAAAGGGCTAAGTCCAGTTAATACGATACAAGGAAGTACACCAATAATCCCGAAGGATTAGATTATATGCTCGGATTAATGAAGTACATCAATAATTCTAGAAAGGATAAGTTTCCGTGTGTGATCGTTGAAAATACGCTAAATACTTTAAAGCCAATTGAGTGTTTCGCGTAAGTCTTACTAAGACCGTGTAAGATATCATAAGTACAATATAAGTGTTGGATCCGAATAACCCAAGCAATAAATACATTTTATAGAAGGAATATTCTTAAAAGAAACCGTGCACACGTACGATACATAGAAAGTAACATAAATAACATATTCATAAACGTCCGACATGACACAGATGTGCAAAACAACTCGTGACAAAATCCACTAAGTCAAAGAGTTGAGGATAGGGCTGAGTTCGAGCACCTCAATCTACCGCGCGCAACAACCAAGTCGCTTTCCCTACACTCCATCCGGACACGAGCATTAGCAAACGCTTCACAAGCCTCGTCCGAAGCCATCACGTTCTCTATTTAAGGGTTGATCCGACTAGCACTCAGTCGATCCACATAAAGATCCATCGCGTGGAGGTATTGCGTTTGACTAACCTCAAATAGCTCCTCACAAATACAAATGAGTCGGGTATTACCAATGACATTAGCTTGCAATAATTCAATCTTTTGATTCTTAAGAAACAAACATAAAGCACTTACGGATTCTTCCATTAGAACCTCCAAACACTATAAAACTCCAAAAAGAAGTATAAATAAATCACTCAAATAGACAACAAACAAAGAATCTATATACTTTCTATTTGGGAAACATACTTTAAATCGTGTTCAAGATCAAATTTGAAATAACTTTCAAATCGACACAATATCTTCACTAGGAATAAGAGGAAGTAATGAATTGACATAGTCAAAAGGCAAAGTATCATCAAACTCAACACAATGACCTAAATATACATTCAAAGGTTCAAGTTCATAAAAATCGGTAACTCCTAAATCTGGTTCTAAGTCCGCGGAAATAACTTCCATTGTTGAGCTACATTGATTAACCATTGAAGGGCACAATGCATTGACAATATCAATAAGCATCGGTCATAAGAATCAAAGCAAAGTGGGCTAAACAAACAAATAAAGGTTCGAAATCATCCATGCAAGTTATCCGACCAAGTATCAATATGTTCAACATCCACATAACCATTCATAGAATCACAAGATGGTTCAACGAAAGATAGGATCAATGGACAATGTATCCCGAACAATTGAATCATTATTATCGCAACTACATGACTCGTAGGAATCTCACTATTTGAATGACTAGAAGGTATCTCATTATGAACGTCTACGTCTCTAAGTCGTTAGACTCAACACTAGTATCTTCTCAGATATCTGATTCTTCTAAATCATCATTATCCGAATAAACGGTGTCTCTAATACAACTCTCGTTCTTTTGAGTAGGCAAATAATCAATAAGATGATCATGGGTTGGATAAGATACACTAGGTTAGGATGTTATAACGGTATCATTATTCCTAAAATCATTAGTAGTGTCAAGTTACTCATCATCCTCAAAGTACTGGGATCGATACACACCTGAATAGCCACCCATATAGAAATGACGTGGATTCCAAGTTCCATACCTGAGACGATTATAAGCAAGAACTTCCTTATACCGTGGCCCATACTTGTATTCACCAAGCGTCATCAAAGAAGTCTGGTGCAAACAATTCATGATTCTCGAAAAGGCACCTGAAAAGAAATACTAAAACACGAGAAAGAGTCAAAAGGAAAAAGAAATCTTAAAAAAAAAAGACTATACAAAATAATAAAAATTAATGAAATAAAAACCTAACTATTAACAAAATCAACAATACCGCTCCCGACAAGGCCAAAAATTGATAGGATCCTAGAGATGCCTATATGTGATAACCGCAATCGCACGGTGTCTAACTAGTGACGGGAGGCAAGTGCTTGGTCGTTCCCACGAGGAGAGGTGGAAATAACGTAATCAATATCTCTAATAAGAACTAACCAGGAATAATATTTTTGGATTTTTAGAATTGAAAATGAAACAATAAAAAAAAAAAAATTAACTAAATGCAAAGTGAAAGACGGTAACTAGGGAATTTGGTTTCCACCAATCTATTAATGCAAAACTCATATTCAAATTCTAAAACATATACTCCATAAATTGTTTCACCAAAGTGTAATTTCCTTCACCGCAAATGTAGTAATTCTAAAGTATTATCTATCGATTAAAAGCATATGTCGTCAAAGAATTTAACCCAAGCACGACACATCAATCGAAAAGCATAAATAATCAATGAATTACTTAAATCAATTATGAACCAAGCAATTTATATGAAGAAAATTATTAATCATTCAAATCATTATTTGGAGGATTATCATTTGAGTCTACATGATTTAATTAGTTTTCACCAGAAACCCTAGCCAAAATTTAGGAAAACATGGAGATAGGGTTCTCAAACCCATAAAAAAATAAATTGACAAGAGAAAGAAAGAGTAAACGATGTCACCGTCGTCACCCTAAGTGCTAAGTCGTCTTCCTCTTCTCTTGTTATTCTCCTTCTCCAACTATAGCAGCGGCGGCCTCCCCCCTTCTCTTCTCTGTTCGTATCTCTATATAGCTGATGTAGGAGGTCTAAACAAAACCTAGCAAATTGCCTAGGCCCAGTCCACTCCGGTCCAATACTGGCTCCAGTTTCCAAACTCCAACATCTTCTATTAACGGCAAAACAAACACCAAGGACCACACTAACATCCACCGAGCAGAGTCGGTCCAATCCCTGACTGATTCATTTTTCCCATTGCCAAGTCCGGCTACTACCTAACTCTATCTTCGTTTCCAACTACAACCAGGTCACGACCATATCTTCTGTAAGGACCCTCAAGCTCGTCAACGCGATTAGACTAGTCAAGAGACCATCCAACCGTTAATGACTCGATTAATTAGAGTCAAACGGTAATTAATCTAAAACCATCTAGATACGAAATTAATACCACTAGATATATGTCGAAAAGTTATGCGAAGTGGACTACAAGAACGCGTCAATCGGATACCGGATGAGAAAACTATCACACTCGGAAATTGATTGTCGGAGTTTGACTAAAATCAACTTTGTAATTTTGACCGTTGACTTGACTTCTGATGACCGGACCTCCTTTTTGTCCCGAACCTCTAATTAACATTAGTTGTCCCTTAGTAATTCTTAAGTATGTTTAATAGTGAAGCCTTTAGGATCAAGTCAAATTCTAAAAGAATTTAATACGTGAAACAAAGTTCATTTTCTCCTCCATCCGAGTAGCTCGGTGGCGTGTTGGGAAGACAAGGTGGTGATGTTGCTTATTTGAGAAAACAGAGAGTAGGAGAAGAAATTGTTAAGTGTACCATTTCATTAGATATAAGAGAAAGGGGAAGCTAGAGTAACTTATTTTTAGTAGTAGAGGAGTATTCCAATGAAGAAATAAAGTTATAATAGTAGTAGAGAATCTTTGATTATAACTATGCAGTAAACTTTAGGATTGATAAAAGAATTTATTTGACCGATTGATTCATTTTCTTGTTGTGTGTACATAGTATGATGTAAAAATTGTAGGTTAAACCACTTACAATATGGTTTAGAAGGCGATGGAGAATTAAAGAATACTTAGTTTAGAATTATGAACATGTAGTCAATCCAACACCGGAGAGATAGTAAGGTTAGTAGTGCTTATAGATCTTGAATTCCTTTAGAAACTTATTTAATATCATTACATGTGCTTGGAACCATTAATCTATTGAAGTAGAAAGTTAGTGTGAGGAACTTAGATTTCTTTATTTGTTAGCATTTAAATTAGTTTAACCTAAAGCCACAAATTTTTGTTGTAGAAAACCATATAGGTCTGTGTTTCATTTCTTATTGCTTCGAACTCATTGAAATGAGTTATCTTTTCGCGCGTTTGTAAGTATGCAACACTACTTGCATTTAGTCGAGAGTTAGTGTTTTCTCTATTAGGTGGGGAGTTTTTTAAAGACTAGAAGGATGGTTCGATTTTCGAGGACGAAAATTAAATAAGGTGGGGAGAATGTAAGGACCCTCAAGCTCGTCAACGCGATTAGACTAGTCAAGAGATTTTAACCAACCGTTAATGACTCGATTAATTAGAGTCAAACGGTAATTAGTCTAAAAACCATCTAGATAGGAAATTAATACCACTAGATATATGTCGAAAAGTTATGCGAAGTGGACTACAAGAACGCGTCAATCGGATACGGATGAGAAAACTATCGCACTCGGAAATTGATTGTCGGAGTTTGACTAAAATCAACTTTGTAATTTTGACCGTTGACTTGACTTCTGATGACCGGACCTCCTCTTTGTCCCGAACCTCTAATTAACATTAGTTGGCCCTTAGTAATTCTTAAGGATGTTTAATAGTGAAGCCTTTAGGATCAAGTCAAATTCTAAAAGAATTTAATACGTGAAACAAATTTCATTTTCTCCTCCATCCGAGTAGCTCGGTGGCGTGTTGGGAAGACAAGGTGGTGATGTTGCTTATTTGAGAAAACAGAGTAGGAGAAGAAATTGTTAAGTGTACCATTTCATTAGATATAAGAGAAAGGGGAAGCTAGAGTAACTTATTTTTAGTAGTAGAGGAGTATTCCAATGAAGAAATAAAGTTATAATTAATAGTAGTAGAGAATCTTTGATTATAATTATGCGAGAAACTTTAGGATTGATAAAAGAATTTATTTGAGAGAGTGTGAAGAAAAGGATTTCTATGATATCAGTAGAGTTTAGGTCATTGGTGAATCATTATGTGTGAAGGAAATGGAAACATGATACCCCTGGGAATGATGTTGATAATGAATAATGGATAATCATGGTGTTGGTGATATTACAACAATCTTAGAAACACAAAGGTAACATTTATAACCAGTTTTTATATGTTAATTATGTTTGGGTTGTTGCTGAATATTAGATAGGTGAAAGTTCATCAAGATCTCTTGTTATGAAATTCGTTATTTTATGTGAGAATTTGGATGTCACTGCATAACATGTAGAGGCTTAATTAGGCGCCTTAATGATTGAAATAGATGTAGCTCTATAAACATTAATTGTACCCCTCTGTGAGGATTACGTGCATATAAAAGTTGTTCCATTTGGTTGAAATTGAGTGAGATATCGTCAATAGAAAAGTAATCGTCGCTTGGTTGTGTTTACGTGCTAGCTTGAGTCACGAGTATACATATGTAGGAGACTTTCTAGATAGGTTATAGTTAGAAATGGAAAATATTCGGTAGGCAAAAGTTGTAAAGGGTGATTTCTTGTTTCTAATGAGCCATAGTTTGTTTAGTTTGAATTTAGAATCGTAATATAGAGATCTTAGAAGTTTACCCCGTGAGTCAGTTTTCAAGGGAAAAGAGTTGCAATAATTTCAAATTAGTCTTGTGAGGAAGATGATCCAGTCAGTTCTCGACTCGGATGACCCGTCTGACTCGTAGTGAGTCAGACATATTCGGGTTTGGACTGGGTAAACGGGTCGGGTCATGGGTCAACCCGATGTATCAAGTACATGGGTTAGTGGGTAATGCCGTGTTAGGTTAGGCCCAATGGGCTTGGGTTTAGGGCCGGATATCTTATTTTGAATTTTTGGACCATTTCTTTGGTCCGAATTAGCTTTCATTTGAATTTTTGGACCATTTATGGTCCGAATTAGCTTTCAGTTCTTTCTGCAAAGTTGTAGGTTTTTTTGAGGGCTTTCCGTTGATATCCAAGTTGACCCCATTTGGATAAGTAGATATTGTTTTATACCAAAATTACTTTTTACCATGTTGTAGAACTATTAATATAATTAGAACCATTAGTTATTTCACTTAGCCTTTAACTAGAGAAATGTATGAGGTTATGTTGTGAGCCTTGTATGAACCTTTGGGCTAATTCTTAGAGTGCTTGTGTAACTAACAGTCAGTCTTCATTAACAACGATCGATTCAAAGGACGAACCAGTGGAAGAAGAATCTCGAGGTAGGCGAGGCTTGTCATCAAAACAGGTGGGAACTCTGTAACCTTCTTGTAATCATTGAGCATTCTTCTATATGCGAGCATGATGAGTCTTTGTTACTTTTGGCATATTGTTTGTGTGTTTTACTAACTGTGTACATGTATGTATGTGTCTTGATGTGCGTGTAATATGCGTTGTATGTTTTCCCCGCAAGGAGTGTCTGTGATTCCCCACGGCTCCTTGCTAAGTTAAGTATGGCGGCTTCTTCCCCGTTTTAATATTACTTAGTAGGGAGGCTTCTTCCCCGTTTCGATAGTATATAACTAATTTAAATAGTCGGGCGGCTTCTTCCCCGTTTTAATATTACATAGTAGGGCGGCTTCTTCCCCGTTTCGATAGTATATGCTTAAGAATAGTAGGGCGAATTCTTCCCCGTTTTAATATTACGTAGTAGGGCGGCTTCTTCCCCATTTCGCTATTATATATACTATTTTATTTTGGGGAAATCACTCGTGTGTATATTATACTTGTTTGTCTAACTTTCTGATCTTGATGGTAATATTTTGAATCATGGTTTGTATGGGCACTCTGTGTGGATGATGTTATTATTAGTGATTAGGGTTGCTCTCGCGTCGTCTTATCCAATGAGTTTGGCGAAGTTAGAGTGACACTTGCTTCATGATGCATAAATAACTGAATGATTAGTTTCTTCCAATTTATATTCTTTTAGAAGTGTGAAGATGTTAGTGATTACTTGAGAGTCATTGAGCACCCTTTTAGGATGATGTGCTCACTCGTTCCCACTTCAGTTTTCAGTTATCAGAAGAAATGGTGCGCATGAAGACATCCATTTTCGTAGCTTTGAGCTTTAGCGAATATTAGAGATATTTGTGTATCTTTTACTATTTGTATTCTTTCTTTATTCTGTAAAACAACACATTATTTATATCACCTGATAGATTCTTATATTAATGTATCGTAGAGTTTGGGTTGGTATTAGATTTCTTTGTGGGTAATTATGGTTCTTAAAATCGATAATCTAGATTTGATGCTTCAATTAGGTTATAATCCTATTAGCTAAGCAGGTTTAAGAGTTGGGGCGTCACAGCTTTTCTTGTTAACCAAAAAACATCTCTTTCCATTCCACGACCTTCTACATATTACAGTTCCACCATTGTTTCATCGATTTCCCCGCCTCATAGCTCGCATCTACAACACCAGCGATCATCCATTTTGTCGGTGTAAGAGTATTCTTCACTTCCTGTCCTACCGGATACCAACTTCATCGACTGCAACCAAGCTTTTCTCCACCGATTCAAAATGTCAATCACTGCCAGAACCCCATTCCAAGAGATGTTGCTTTATCGCTGAAGTGAACACCATCTGATGCTTCCAAATATACAACACATTCTCCAAGCAAGCTTCGTTTCATCTTCTTTACGTCTCCGTTTCGATGCTGCCCAGGATTCCATCCATGTTGTTGTTGTTCGACACTCATATCATTCTGTGGAGGGATAGCTTCCATCTTCATTCCCGATTTCTCTCAGTACCCTTGCCTTCAAATTCTTCTCAAAACCCATCATCACCAGCTGCGATCATCCATCTCCATTCATGCAAACATGGTCCCCAACTTTAAATCTGTTTTGGACTTCAAGAACGTCTCTCATCGACCACTGCGGCCTATACTGACTTCAGCCATTCCTCACTGACTTTCTTCTCCTTATCGAGCTCCTTTTGCAGTTCAACTCGTACCAAATTTGACCGCAACAACCTAGCACAGCCAACATCGTTCTTCTTAACTCATGCCACGACATAGACTCAATCCAGCTGACATACGAAGTTTACTTGGTTGATGCAATTTTCTTCCATTTGAGTGCCGCACTTCATAATACAACCAAGACAACCAAAACTAGTTCAGCCAACATAGGAACTCTTCTTCGTTTTCCAACCAATAACGACAACATCAGCATCATCCAAACAATTCACACCAGCTTGACAAAACCCAAGATCTATTGATGCTAAAATCCATCACAAAGAGCCGCTGAAGCGAACAACATTTTCCCTTCCTAACTAAACTGATTGCATGCAATTCAATCTCCACCTGCAGCCAACCTCCGTTTAATCAGACAACCCCACATAGATCTTTGTTACCGCAAGCACCCGGTAGACTTGCTACCATCTCCCGCGTCTTCTACTTCATTATCAAACACCAACGAGGCTTTGTTGTTGTGAATCGGAACTAACGTGCGAAGATTTTACATACTTCCCCAATCCATTCACCAGCCTTCATGTCAAATTCATGCCACAACAAACTTCAGTACCTACGACACCCTTCAAGAACTAACACTATCATTCGAGGAGGACAACTGCATAATTGAGCTTCTTCTTCCTTGCTGATTTTCCACGACCAAAACATCAACGCAATGATCGATAAATATCGAACAGCTTTTAACGACCCCATCTACTAAATTCTTTCATTCAACCATAGACGGTTCATAGTAGAAACCACCTTCACCGCAATTATACCCCTTCGAGAAAAATACCGCCACCGCCTTCATGAGCGGTGTAAGAATGGTGCTTAAAACCATTTGCTTTCTTTTTATTACTATAAGAAATAAGATGCGGCGTCTTTATAACTCATGCAAAAATGAGTAGAGTAAGTGGTGACACGTCCTTTAGCTATCCCCTGACTTCACCACTTGGCAAAGAAGAACCTTGGCCTCTTCACGTTATCTTTTTACTGGAGAAGCTTGAGTGCACACAATAATGAACAAAATGTTTCAAGTGAAGCCGCATTTGTTTGCTTCCATAACTAATTCGAGTGGTGCTGATATATAAAATACCATGCCAACCACAATGTTCGGTCTCAAAAGCCAATTAGATGTCATCTTAGCCATTTATCCCTCGGACAATCCAATTCACTTGTACTTTCTACAAAAGCACTAAAATAATGTTATTAGACAAAATATTGAGTCCTAACTAATATAAATATGGGTATAAAATGTGGCACTTTCGTGCTTATCGGTGAATACCGATTTGTTGTATTGTCTTGACTCTATCCATAGACGATCACTTTCTAGTAAGAAGACTTATAGGTTGAAAACAAAAAGATTGTGGTGTATTTGGGTACCCTCATCTTTTCAATTGGTATCAGAGCAGGCAAACACGAAAGGATCTAACAATTTATGTTTGGTGCGATCCAACCCATAAGAAATGAACTCGAGCATGAATCGATTTCAGTTAACGTACCGCCAAGATTTGACGGAACAAATTATCTATGGTGGAAATCTTCTATGAGATCTTTTCTTCTATCACGAGACTTTAATACTTGGCTATTAGTCGTCGGTGGTTATAATCGCCCGAAACTGAGTTTAAATGCTAATTCCAAGAAGGTACAGAAACTGAGTTTAAATGCTTAGTGGATTATTCAGGGGAAGAGAAGGCTTTTGTGAAAAAGCGGGGTCTAACAACCACACCCAATATTTTGTTAGGCAATCTGTTTGGACTAACCCCAATATAATTCCAAGAGAATCAACTAGACACTCGAGACTCAATCAAGGAAAGATATCCAAGAGTTATATCTCTTTCTCAAACCAACCAAAACCAAAGCCCTTTTTCCAAAGTAGCAAATACCGGGTAGGGCGAGAGATAATATCTCGTGAAGATCTTATCTCCAAAATATGGTTAAGTTTCTACGCCGGCTCACTGCCAGGCAACTGTGTCGGAGACAGTAGTAAACCCTTGGCACCTTCCGTGCCGCCGGTGGAACAGGGGATGGTCACACCATTTTATTAGGGTTTACGCATTCGCGCGCCGTTAAAGTAGCATACCCACTTTATCCCCGCCCAAGGCATGCGGGGCTACGTGAGGGGTCCCCCTTTCACGATCCTGCTCGCTGCATAGCCACAGAGGGAGTCCTCCTTCACATATTCTAGGATGATTTCACATGTTCACTTTGTATGGGGCAATAGTCGATAGTTTTTCGACGAGATATAAGCACATGAACTAAACGAGTCTATCCTCGGGCGACTCAAGGATGAAGCTGAAGAGGTAGTCGGGCTTGTTGTCGCCGCGTAAAACGGGGGGGGGGGGGGGACCCAGCACCGAAGACCAAACACCACTCATACGCCAACACGTATTTTACATCAAGGAGCGACTGCCTCTAGTAGAACAAGCCAACCAAGCTTTTAAGACCAGGCGAGCACGAGGACCAGGGGCAGGTCATTTCAAGCGGGCACGCTGTGCGCGAAATATCTCTTTCTCAAATCAATCAATAAATCAACATGATGAAATTCGTGAACTGATTGGTATGAGAATAACTTGGACGATATCAAAAACCAATCTCCAAGCGTCAATCAATTTCTATCCAACAAACAAGGTCGGATTTACCAATTGATTGAACTACACACAACTTGTGATATTTCAATTATATAAAAATATAATGCGGAAAAGAAATAACACAAATCACCGAAGTTTTGTTAACGAGGAAATCGCAAATGCGAAAAAAACCCCGGACCTAGTCTAGTATTAAACAACACACTGTATTAAGCTGCTACAGACACTAGCCTACTACAAGTTAACTTCGAACTGGAATGTAGTTGAGCCCTAACCAAGTCTCACACCAATTGAGGTACAGTCGCATTCCTTACGCATCTGAATCCTAGCAGGACTTTACGCACTTGATTCCCTTAGCTTATCTCACCCACAACTAAGATTTGTTATGACCCAAAGTCGAAGACTTATAAACAAATCTGTCTCCCACAGATAAGTCTATTCTGGTAGATATTCTCCCACAGAAGTATCTATGAAGTTTTTGTTTAGTCTTTTGATAAATCAAGGTGAACAGGAACCAATTGATAATCATGTCTTATATTCCCGAAGAACAACCTAGAAATATCAATCACCTCACAATAACTTAACTATATGGTAGTAGAAGAAGTTATTGTGGAATCACAAAGAATGGGACGAAGAGCTTTGTGATTACTTTTTTATACCTTACCTATCGAAGATAAATCTCGAGCAAAACTTAGAGAAGATAGTACTCAATACGATAGAACAAGTAAGATCAGAACACGCAACTACAGAAAAATAGTTGGTGCAGATTCACGAATCCCAAATGAAGTCTTCACGTCGTTAACCTATAATGGTTTTGGAAAACCTAGGTTAAAGGAGAATCGATTCTAGTCGCAACTAGGACATATGAAAGTGTCGGGATTAGGTTTTCTAGTTTCTAGAGTTCTCCCTTATATACTCATTCAAATCAGGGTTTACTTTCAATCAAAGCTAAGATTGCTTAGTAACAAAGCATTCAATATTCACCGTTAGATGAAAACCTGATTTAAGGTTCAAGCTAAGTTTGCTTAAAACCAAAGCAACATCTCTCCACCGTTAGATGGTCTTAGCTTGTTACACACAAATGAAATATACCTTCATTTAGATATGGGTAACCGTACCTAAACGTGTATATTGAGTTGGCTCAACAATAGTTAACCGAAGTTAGCCATATGAACACTTTTGTCTTAACCAAATTCATCTAAAACTTCTAGATCAAATATGATGATCAATCAATCATGAAAGATAATCAAATGAATCTAATTGTTTTACTACTAGAGTTGTTCAATTGTATATATCTCATAAAAGTATATAAGAACCAATTGAAACAAAATCAGATTGATTCGTAATCGTACAAAGTACTTATACCAAAATCAATTCATGAACATTAAGCCACGGTTTGCAAAGATTGCATTCCTTATTTATTAATGTATTTGTTCATGAGTATGAGAATCATACTTAATCGATTTTAGAACTTAACAACCTAAGTTTGCAAACTGGTACGCCAACTATAGTATCTGGACTTCGTCTTATCAAGCCGTTTGCAAATTTTTGATGGGTAAAACGTGGGAAAGAGGAATTAGACCTATTCACAGAAAGTACTCCCAAGGAGAAGAAGGGTTTATGAGAAATAGATAGAGCATTAATGATGATCTCAAGAAGTGTGCCCTCTTTCCCTTTTATAATGACCCTCTTATGGATAAATGCCCATAAGATTAACATATTACTAAACTACCATTTCCTTTTCCTTAAGTAAATACCAAACTCTAAAGGGCTTTCCTCTTAGTCCAAAGCCCAACCGCCTTAATAGGCTCTTGGGTGAACTACGACTCCCCCATCTTAATGGGTTAGGCCTACTCCCCAAGTCTCTTCATCTTAAAGGGGACCCTTAACGGGTTAAGGGGCCTCCTATTCTAGGATTGATTATTTTCATGTATCAACATTAGCCCCTCGACTTTTGACTTGGTCAAAGATCGTGTCATGATGTCACACCGTTGATGCTACTGATTACAATTGGGAATCACGGGCGGTTTTGGTTTATGAATCTTGGGATGTTACGGTTACAATTGGGGAGTTACAGGCGGTTTTAGTTTATGGCTCTTGGGACGTGACGGTTCTTGATCCGCTCGCAATTGCTTCTTCTTTTTACCCTCTTATAAATAGAGGAGACCTCGCCCCTGAATCCTCATCTTTCACTGTCCACTTTTCTCTCTCCTTACCTTCTCTATTGCTTACCATGTCTAACGAATCACCTATCTGTAAATCGCCTCCCATGCTCGAGGAGTTTAGGATCAATCCCTAGCTCAAGGATAGACTTCGACCACCAGCTGCGGATGATGATACTATTTTTTTCTCGGCCGACGATATTTGGGTTACACGCATTCTCAACCCCCATCCATTTCCTCCATCCGGATCTGCAGAATGGCTCATCCGTCCTCAAGAAGAATCACCCCTTGTACCTTCCTTTGAGGATTCACCCCATTTGGCAGTTCATAGGGGAGATTACGTTTTTCCTCCAAATCATCCTCTGCTCGTCCGAGAATCTCATGACGCTTGGGATCCATGGGTCGATTACATTCGTTCTAATCCAGATAGTGCAAGGATTATTCGTTCTTTAGGTATAGAGGCGGCTTTAGAGTCTTCTAAATTTAGGTACGTCCGACGAGATCATGACAATATAAATCACTTATGTGCGCGCTGGGGATCGATCTGCACACATTTTTATTTTCTTGGGGTGAAGCGACCCCTATCCTAGAGGACGTAGTGGCACTTACTGGCCTGCCCGTTCATGGCGATGTAGTCTATGACAGTTGCTGCCTTCACAAGTCCTTCAATAAGGATGACAGAGAACTCCGCGAGCGCCTTCTTAAAGCCAAGACCAACTCCATAACCTTTCAATTGCCAAAAGAACTTAAAGCTGAAATTCCGGATAAGATAGGGGGCCCGATGGAGAAAGGGATGGGTAATGGTAGGCCTCGAAAGTGTATGTAAATTTGACCTACGTGTTATAATCCGCAAGTGCACGGCGTCTATCGGAGACGCGGCAAGTACGGGTCGATCCCACAAGGACTTGTGGTGCTCTGATATTGATCTAAGGCTACTCTACTGACTTCAAATGATAGTAACAAAGTGACAACATATATTTTGTGCCGATACGGCTGATTTTTAACTGAAGTGAACCTAAACTAAGGTAAACAGTGAGATAAATGGGTGCTGGGGTTGTCAAATTCACCACTAAACCATGTTATGTGCTCAACTAATTTGGCTTTTCTTGTCCTGTGATAGATAAGGATAGTTTGTCAATTTTATCACCTATCTAAAGGGTTTCTCCTAGTGACACTTCAAATACACAGCGGGTACTAACCCAGAGCATTAGTTGTCTAATTAAGTACAACTAATCAAAGGAATTAGCATTTGATAATTGAAACAAGAGCTGAAACACACTCAACATAGATAGAACCTAACTACAATCCATACTTGGCATGAACGGTGAGAGAAAAACATTGAGGTGTTAGAATTGGAGTTATCTAATAACATTAAGCACTCAAGAATGACTCAAACATGGTTGAAATCAAACATGGATTTAGGGTTTCATTGATACCCCTAACAACTAAATTAAGACATGATAAAACAGCAAAATAAAGCAAGATACATCTACAGTGGAGCTCTGGCTAGCCCAGGCTACCTCAAACACTCACAAGTCCTTCTATTTTATACATGCAATGGAAAGCACCAAACCCTAATTCTCAAAATCGAAATTAAAGATAAAATAAACCAAAAACAATCACACCCATACTCTGAATCGCTGTTCTCCCCTGTCAATTCGGCTTCAACAACTCCCTTGCTTCGACTGTGGTGAAACCCTAGTTCTAGTTATCTCAAACCTAGCTTCTAGGGTTTTGAGAGAAGCTATGATTGAGATGACTAGACCTAGAGAACTGGTGCGGTACTACTGATGGGGTTGTTGGTGATGGAAGAAGGTGATGATGGGTCTGTGAACGGTATGGGTGAAGGTGGTGAAGGGATGGTGGAGACGAGGAAGAGCAGAGCTCTGCTCTGTCGAGTGAGGGAAGAAGAAAGAGAAAGTGAAAGAAGAGAAATGAGGTGGTCGATTAGGGTATAGGGTATGGGGTGTTGTGGTGTGAGGCAGGGATATCAACGGACGATGGGACAGGCCGAGCGAGCGTTGGATGAGGCGGCTACGATCTGAACGGCCGAGGGAAGTATGCGGCTTTGGCGTGATCTGGTGTTGAGCGGGGCATCGAGAAATGGATGTGAGCGAAGGAGCGACCGTGTGATGCATTTGGGTGAGATCTCAACGGCTCGGAATGAGCGGGTTCGGATCCGGGTCGTGGGTAGCTCTAGCCCATGTCTTCCTTATTGGGTTGCAACTGATTCGCGCGCGGGCTTGGGCTATCTGCTCCATAGACGTTTATCTCCAATTCTTCTGCTCTTTTGGCTCCTCAGATGCTCCGAGCTTTATTTATTACCTAAAAACACAAAATTAATTAATACAAATATTTATTCTTGAAAACAAAGAAAACACAGAATCTGGGATAATATCTGATTTCTAAGCGCAAAAGACGAGTAAAATGCCAATAAAAAGGTGTATAAATATACACTATTTGGCACTCATCAGGTAAAGCTACCGCATCGGCCTCTTAGGGTTCTCCCGCGAATGTTTCATCTTCTTCAAAGCTCATGGCGTCCGCCATAAAAGCCGCCCGACCGAAGCCGTCTGCTACTGAAGAGGCTGATTATGTGAGAGAGGTGAAAAGCGACCAGAAGCCAAAGTCCGGCCAACGTCGAGCTTCTTTCTCGTGTTGGATCAAATACTAGGCTCCTTTACAGTCTGGTCCTGGTAAGGGTGTTCCTCCTCGAGAAGGGGAAACAGATAGAGCGGAGCTGGCTGCCTTCCTCCTCTTTTGGCTATGTCATGATGTATTCGAGTATAGTCCCCGGGATACCATCAAGAATGAGCTGATTCCTATGGCCGTTTTGATGTCTCGTGGCGTGTCATTTCCGCTTGCTCCTATGTTCTTGGGTGGTTTGTACCATCATCTAGATTTTCTGGTGCGTGATATTCGCTGCGTGGATGGATCCCATGAGGTTGAGACTTTCCTTCCTGCCAATTTTATTCAAGCATAGGCTTGGGAACGCTTCCTTAAGTATAGGCCTCCTCAGCTGAATCCCTTTGTTCTCTCTCAGCAAGAAGAAGTCGTTCAGAAGGATGGTTCCAAGAGTCTAGTGACGATACCCGAGTCTCATCCTCGGATGGCTCTCTATCACAAGAAGGGTCATCTTCCTAAGGAAAAGCTCGAAGATTTCATGGACAAGGGTGCAGATTTCAACCCTATCACTTATCAGGATGGTCGTACTGGTTCTCTTCATTATAATTTTGTTAGCCAATCCCAGAGGAGGATGTCTTCAGCGGATATACCTTCGGCCGATGAATTTGACATGATTGTTTCTACTTTACCCGGGCGTCTTCCTGGTTTTCACGGTGGGAAGTTTTCTTCTGAGGCGTACAATACCATCCTCGTGGCGCGCCAACTGGGTTTGGATCAAGGAGTTCCTTATGACCCTCCCCTCCCTTCCTCGGTAGAGGACGAAAGCGAGGTCCGGAAGAGTTTCGATCGCTTTGTTTTCAAGAGCGGTTTTCGGATAAGCGATCGTCAATGCTTTTTTGATTTCTGCCAACCTCAGTCCCGCCTATATGTTAGCGTTACCAATGAATGGCTCGGGTATCGCAATAGCGTTAATCGGAGTGTGCTGAATCTGCTCATCAAGGAACCATATGCTCCTCCGGCTCTAACCAAGGAGGATTTCATAGAGATGCATGCATCAGGTCGTGTGAAGTTGAACGTCGAGACTGCCAAGAAGTATAAGTTATCTTCTAGCAACAAGGGTCGTCCTATTCGTCCACTAGTTACCAGCTGGGACCCTTTTTCGGGTGACGAATCTTCCCAAGAGGAGGAGAAAGGTAGTTCTCTACCTCCGTCCGGTTCTTAGAAAAGAAGGCACATTCCCCCAATGAAGCCTTTGAACATCCCCTCGGATGCATCTCCTCCTGCTAAGGTATCTTCTCTTTTCCTTTTGTGTTGTTTTTGGTTAAGTCTCGCGCTTAATTTTTTTATGTTGGTTTGCCGTATTATTTTAGAACTCTCTGCCTACCGGCTGCAAGCCTAGTGGTCTCTTCTTTGAGGAATACATTAACCTTGCCTCTTAACGAGTGGAGGGACGATCGGGCCAGCTAAGAAGATGAAGCGAGATCTTTGGTGTCTGCCTATTCTGCGATTGCCTTCCATCCGTACTGCTAATGTTTCTTCTCCATTTTCCCATGAGCTCAAAAGTGGGGTCGTCGTCCGCAAGTACTCTTCATCGAGCGCGTGGAACGCCAACTTGGTCGATCAGTTAGCTAGAGTGTTCCTGAAATACTCTCTCCTCGTATGATTCTTCACTCCACTCGTCCTCTAATTGTACAGAAAATTAAAGATCCCAATCATCCTCTTCATACTCCTTCTGACATGTTAGGTGCGAGGGACGAGTCTGAGTCAGATCACTCTGTTCACGACTATTCCCAGAAAGGTAGTGGTCTTAAAGGTAGCGCCCAGGATCAGAGTTCTTCCCCTTATAAATCCCGTGAGTGTACTATATTCGCAATTGTTTAAGTTTTTACATACCGACACGTGACGGTGGGAATGTTTATGTTGTGATTATTAAATGCCTTTGGCAATCTATATATACACCTTCACTTCCTACACTCATTGATAAGATTATTTTATTTTTTCTCTTCTTTTGTTTTCATCTCTCATTAGGTCACTCGGAGCCGGCTGCGTCAAGTTCTTCTTCTTCTTCTCGCCGATCCATTCATTCTCCTGTTAATCCTTTCTCTTCTCCCAATCTGGTATGCACTATGCATTTTGAGTTCCTTTTTCTTACTGTGTTAGAATATTTTTCTTATGATCATCTCTTTTTTTTTTTTTTTAGAATATAGGAAAACGAGATGGCACTCATGGTAAGGGGAGCGGCTCGAACCAGTAGGTCAAAGGTAGCGAGTCCGGGAGTTCCAATGGCAAGCGATAGAAAACTCTCAAGCCGACCCTTAAGGTTTATCATAGTGTGGATGTGGATGCTGAGCTTATGGCCGTTCCGGAGGATCCCCAATTCCGGTATCCTCGTACCATTTCCGCGGCGGAGATTGGTGTAGATAACCGCTACACGCTGGTACATGGATTTTGGGTCCCCTCGTCCAAGGCGGACACCTATCGGCGTATAGTGGAGAAGTTTGGCCACATGTGTGTTCATGGGGAGATGCATGTCAATTCTCTGATCATGGCTAATGAGGATCTGCTCAACATAGCGGAGGGTCTTTCCTTGGAGGAGCAAACTCCAGTTGATCCAGTCACCCTGAGGAAGTGGGATGCTACCATCCAAACTTCTCTAGTTCTTCGATTCCCCATTAAATGGCTGAAGGATCTGTTGGACCTAGCGAAGGCGAGCCATAGTGCGCGGGCCACGTTACCTCGTGATATTGAGGAGTTGGAGCGGGAATACAAGAAGCTGCTCGATGCTGCAAACGCAAAGAAGGAAGCATATGATCAGCTGTTAGCGGACGTGGGTCTAGCCACCAAGGATTTGAAGACCGCTCGGGACGCTGCTGAGGAGGTCAATGGGCGTTTAACTAGGAAGAAGGCGGATTTGGTTGCTTTGGATATCTTCTGATAGTGATGTTTTAAACAATATAATTTCCTTGTTTTTGTTTGGTTGAACTAAGAACTTTTGATGGTTTGTTTTATTTTAAGACGTATTTACTATTTTCATTTATTATTATGGTTGGATGGTTATTACGGTGGTATCATTTCGTGTTTCTATAAATAGGGATAGATAGAACTGCCTTATTATTTTCAAATTTCTCTTAACATTTCATATTCCTTTTAGTTGTTAGCTTATAATTTTCAGTGGATGGCTCATCGTCTTCATGGTTATGCTTTGGCTTTAGCCACTATGCCAATACTGGTTGTTCCTTATGAAAAGGATCATGAGCGGACTCGCTTGTTATTGGTAAAAGCTGAAGTGGAGGTACTTAGAGAGGTTAGAATGGCGAATAGAGTGGCTACACGAGCGCGGTTTAATGAGCAAAGTATGAGACGTATTCAATGGCTCGAGAGGTCACGACGTCCGGCGCCCGACTTTATCCGTCAACGTGTGCTAGATGATACTATAGCTGCCCGAAACAAAGTTGAGCGGCTTTTCCAGGAAGCGCTAATTATGACGACCGATATTGAACAAGCAATAGTCGATTGTCGGGCCTTTATCACTCAACAAGCGGGTCCAAATATCCATGGGTGTGTTTTGAATTTGTGTGTCGTGTCTGCTCTTATTCGTCCTGCTGATATGAAATCGGAGTTAGCGCGTTTACTGATATTGAAGGATGAAGTCGGGATGCTGCAGACTCATCGATTGATTGCTTTGGATAAGGCCCGCAAGGCTTATGAAGAACATAAGGAGACACTAGATATGGCTCAAAAGGCATGTGCTTCTAGTGAGGTTATGCACAAGATTCATAAAGTATTAGAAGAGGTGTGTAGTGCTTACACTGATTCCACTAATCAGTATGGTGAAGCACAATTGATGATGCAAGACTTAGACGAAGAAATTTCCTACTGCCGTTTGCTTATAGCTGAACGTTCTTAGATCGCTTTTTTTTAGGGATTCGTAAAATAATTTTTGCCTTGGATATTGTGTTGTTTTGATTATATATATGAGAGTTTTTTTTGGTAATCATACTCCTTGAATTTCCTTCTCTCTCTCTTTCTTTTTCTTTTTTTTGGTTTATGGCTAGTCGTGTGAGGTTAGTCCTAGAAATTAAGTATCTGAATCGCCTTTTCCGTGTAATGTGCCTTGCTCTGGATACTTTCGAGATCGAGAAGTCGAGTTGGCATGAACAATTATCCTCTGCGGATCATCTGGTGAGGAAGATTCAAAGTGAGGGCGGTCTTCCTAGCATGGCCCTGCTGGAGTATCGTGGATATTGCCGTGAGCAACGTATGGCTACCCATTTTTGATGTGTTGAGGCGGACCATAGTATTAGGTCTATTGAGATGGCTCTAACAGAAGTTCATATGGCACTTAATATGTTACCATGATTTTTTATTTTTTTTTGGTGAGTAGGAGTTGTGATAATAACTATGGAGTAATAAATGCCTTGATGTATGTACTTTCCTATAAATAGACTACATGTACTGGTATGATGTCTTCATTTTTGTACTCTGTTCATTGTTTATACTAGTATTCTATATATGGCTGAACATTTGCACGGTTATGTATTATCTCTGGCTTTCGTGCCATCGTTAGTATCCCCATACAGGAGAGGGTCCGAGTTAGATCGCTTACGGCTCGTGAGGGCCGAGATAGAATTGCTTAGGGAAAGAAGGTCAGTCGTCGTACAAAAAGCGCGCCCGATTTGACAAGCAATACAAAGTATTCTTAACAGCTCGAAAAGCTCAAGCGTCCAGGCCGGTTTCTATCAGGGTTCAGCGTGCGCTAGAAGATGTTGTCTCCGCTCGCCACGAAGCTGATCGACTGCTGCGAGAAATAAATCTTATGATAATAGATATTGATCAGGTTATCACGAATTATGATATATCCGCTTCTCATCCGCCAAGTCGTGGTATGCATGGTTATGCATTTTCTTTGTGCATGATACGAGCCCTGGTGCATCCTTCGAGATAAACATGTGGAATTGGCATGGTTGTTGGTCTGAAGAGTGAAGTGAGAGCTTTGCGGACTCATAGGTGATTGTGCAAGAAAATGCCCGCAAAGCATTCGAGGAGCAAGATGAAACCTCCAACATGTCTCGCCATAATAATGCATCCGAGAGGATTTTATATGAGGTAGACCAAGTGCTAAGAGATATGCGGGCTGCTTTAATTATGGATACTATTCAATGTGAAGAAGTGCTTGTGATGATGCAAGATATAGAACAAGAAATCGCACGTTGTCGTATGCTCATAACTGAATCATCTTCATCTTGAAAAGTTCTCCCCCGTTTTTTTTTTATATATATATATATATAGCCTAGGTATTCTCACATGAAAGGGGATTGGTACTAATGGAAGAATCTGTAAGTGCTTTATGTTTGTTTCTTAAGAATCAAAAGATTGAATTATTGCAAGCTAATGTCGCTGGTAATACCCGACTCATTTGTGACTATGAGGAGCTATTTGAGGTTAGTCAAACGCAATACCTCCACGCGATGGATCTTTATGTGGATCGGCCGAGTGCTAGTCGGATCAACCCTTAAATAGAGAACGTGATGGCTTCGGACGAGGCTTCCGGCGTTTGCTAATGCTCGTGTCCTGGATGGAGTGTAGGGAAAGCGACTTGGTTGTTGCGCGCGGTAGATTGAGGTGATCGAACTCGTCCTATCCTCAACTCTTTGACTTAGTGGATTTTGTCACGAGTTGTTTTTGCCTGTTGTGTGTCATGTCGGACGTTTATGAATATGTTATTTATGTTACTTTCATGTATCGTACGCGTGCACGGTTTCTTTTAAGAATATTCCTTCTATAAAATGTATTTATTGCTTGGATTATTCGGATCCAACACTTATATTGTACTTATGATATCTTACACGGTCTTAGTAAGACTTACGCGAAACACTCAATTGGCTTTAAAGTATTTAGCGTACTTATTGATCACACACTTTAAACTTATCCTTTTCTAGAATTATTGATGTACTTCATTAATCCGAGCATATAATCTAATCCTTTCTGGGATTACTGGTGTACTTCCTTGTATCGTACAATGGACTTAGCCCTTTCTGGGACTGTTGGTGCACTTCATTAAGCCGTGCCCGGAGCCTAGTCCTTTCTAGGACTATTGGTGCACTTCATTAAGCCGTGCACAGAGCCTAGTCCTTTCTAGGACTATTGGTGCACTTCATCTAAGCCATGCGCCGAGCCTAGTCATGTCTGGGACTATTGGTGCACTTCATTGAGCCATGCACGGAGCCTAGTCCTTTCTGGGACTATTGGTGCACTTCATTAAGTCGTGTACGGAGCCTAGTCCTTTCTGGGACTATTGGTGCACTTCATCTAAGCCATGCACGGAGCATAGTCACATGCAGGACTATTGATGCACTTCATTGAGCCATGCACGGAGCCTAGTCCTTTGCGGGACTATTGATGCACTTCATTAAGTCGTGCACGGAGCCTAGTCATGTCTGGGACTATTGGTGCACTTCATTGAGCCATGCACGGAGCCTAGTCCTTTCTGGGACTATTGGTGCACTTCATTAAGCCGTGCACGGAGCTTAGTCCTTTCTGGGACTATTGGTGCACTTCATTAAGCTATGCACGGAGCTTAGTCCTTTCTGGGACTATTGCGCGCTTCATTGGGTCGTGCGCGAGATTTTAAAATGACTCAAAGTATAACATAAGATAATTGTTTTATTATTTCTCAGCCATCCAGCGTACATTAAGTTACTTAAGCGTAATAGGTTTTAAGCCATTTACCATTGATGGGAGTATTGATGCGTGAACCATTCATCCGCTTCAGATAGTAATACCCTGTTTCTGCAGCTTCGCTAATCATGTAGGGACCTTGTCAATTTGCAACAAATTTTCCTGCCTTTTCATTGCGCTGGACGTGTGGCGCATTCTTCATAACTACATCATTTATGTTGAAAATTCGTTCCTTTACTTTCTGGTTATAATACCTTGCCGTTCGTTGCCTATACTTGTCCGCGAAACGCTCAGCCTTAGCTCGTCGTTCTTCTAAGGTATCGAGGTGAGCAAATCGACTGACCTCATCCGGGGTAGTGAGGCTGGCCACAGCTACATGTGCGGAAGGTATTGCAATTTCTGCTGGCAATATTGCATCTTCTCCATACACCAAAGAGTAAGGGGAGGCACCAGTTGAACTTCTCTTGGAAATACGGTATGCCCAAAGCGCGAGGGGTAGCTGTTCATGCCAGCTCCTATGATAATCATGTACCGTGCGGCTTAATATTCTTAATAGTCTTTTATTGGTCGCCTTTGCTTGTCCATTCCTCTGAGGGTAATAGACAGTCGAGGTGTGGAACTTAATCCCATACTGATTCAACAAATCTATGACAGTTTGATTAACGAAAGAGGTACCATTATCCGAGCTTATAATCATAGGTGCACCGAATCGACATATGATGTGTTCTTTGATGAATGCAGGGATTGTGGTACCTGAGTAATCCCGAAGCGGAATGGCTTCAACCCATTTGGAAGAATATTCATCGCGGTGATGATATACTTGTGTCGCCCAGATGAAGTCGGGTTTATTTGCCCAATAATATCAAGCCCCCAGCTATAGAAAGGCCAAGGGGTGAAGACACTATGCAGCAAGGTATGTGGGGCGTGGATTAATGTTCCGTGGCTTTGACATTGTTGGCACTTCTTCACATGCTCTGCTGTATCAAATTCCATCGTATGCCAGTAAAAACCCCCCTTCGGACAACTGTAAGAAGAGCTTTCTCATACCTTGGTGTTCAGCATTGTAAGTCGTAGCCATTACTATCTCCGCCTCCTCTTGTGATAGACAACGTAGTATCTTGTCCCCAAAAATCTTCCTATATAGGATGCCTTCACTCAAAAACAATCGCCCGGATTTCCTTTGAATTTTCAACGCATCTTGTCTGTTTAGCGGCAAACGTTCATGCTGGAGGAAGTCTATGTAAGGCTGCCTCCAGTCCTCTATTTCCACACTACATACTTCTATATATTATGGGGTCGCCTGACAATCTTCACATTTATCTTGGACTACTACCGCTTGGACTGCCATATTCGGCTAGTATACGCCCATCATTTGTAATCGACGGTACAGCGGGATCCCTCATGTCTGTCCGCATGACTCTTCATGAACGAGATTCATTATTTCTTGCGCTTCTACCTTTCCCACACATCTTGATAAAGCACCTCCGGATGTTCGAAAGTATAATGCTCCTCGGACTACAATAAATTGTTTTAGCACTTTAACGGGCAATAACTGATCATCCGCCTCTCTAGTCAAATATTTGATGTACGCTGTTCTCCAATCATCCTTTAATTCGAACGCCGCGTCTTCTTTCCACGTGCTGGGTAACCACTATGGTTCCTTCGTCGGCTTTATTTAATTGTAGCTTCGCCGCTAAGGTAGCCAACGCGTCCGCGTGCTTATTGGTGGACCTTCCAGTATGCTCAATAACGATACTTCCTCTTCTCGCTATTAATTCTTGGGCTTCAGCTCGGTATGGTGCCAAATGCGCCTCTTTTACCTAGAAGTCGCCTGATATTTGGTTTGTGACTAGCTTCGAGTCTCCCTTGACGTAAATTGTCCCTAAATTGTGCTCTTCAGCCATTCGTAATCCGAGAATCAATACTTCATACTCTACCACATTATTGCTACACTCAAAGTCTAGCTTGAAAGCGAATGATAACAATTCTCTTTTGGGCGTCTCAAATACTATCCCCACTCCTCCGTAAGAGCCGTATGACGACCCATCAAAAAACATTGTCCAGCGTTCTTCCTCCTCGACTTCCGTAACTTCTCCGGGTATTTCATCACTTATTTCTGTCATATCCATACCTGGGAACGCGGCCAATAAATCAGCAAATGCTTTCCCACGTACTCCTTTAGACCGTTAATACTTTAGCTCAAATTCAGATAGTTGTAGTAGCCAGCGGGCTATCCTACCGGATAACACTGGTTTTGTTGCCAGGTAAGCGATCAGATTAGCAGTCGCTACCACGATGTTTTCATGAGAAAGCAGATAAGATCATAATTTATGTGTGGCATATATGAGCGCCAAGCATGCCTGCTCTGCTTTCGACTATCTGAACTCCGCATCTCTAAACCCTCTGCTGATATAGTGAATCGGGCACAACTGATCGTTACCGAGGTCTTGAGCCAATAATGCTCCAATCACCATATTAGTGAATGTTGTGTATAGGTAGAGGGGTTCACCTTTGACAGGGGGTCGTAGGACTCTCGTGCTGATTAGACATTCTTTGAGTTTCTGAAAGGCTTGCTCTTGGTCATGTCCCCATTCAAATTGCTTATTTATCTTCAATAATGGTGTGAATGCAGATAGTAATTGTGCCAACCCGTGGATAAATCTCCGGACGTAAGACACTCTGCCTATAAAAGTTTGTAACTCTTTTATATTCGCGGGCGACCTCATGGTAGTTATTGCTTCAACCTTGTCCGGATCAATCTGTATCCCTTTGTTTGTGACAACTAATCCTAAGAATTTTCCAGAAGTGACTCCAAAAGCACATTTGAGAGGATTCATTTTCAAGTGATACTTCCTACATCTGTTGAAAACACGTCTTAAGTGGTCGCAATGATTTTCTCGTGCTCGGTATTTTACCACCACATTATCAATGTAAACTTCTATAATTTGGTGCATCATGTCGTGGAAGATAGCCACCATAGCCCGTTGATAAGTTGCGCCCGCATTCTTTATCCCAAACGGCATCACAACGTAATAGAAATTACGTACCGTATGGAGTTTGGAATGCCGTCTTATGCGCGTCTTCTGCAGACATCTTGACTTGGTTGTATCCGCTGAACCCATCCATGAAGGAGAACATACCATATCCGCACGTGTTATTCACCATTATATCTATGTTAGGAACTGTGAAGTCGTCTTTATGGCATGCTCAATTCAGATCTCGATAGTCGACACAACATCAGACCTTTCCATTCTTCTTTGCTACTGGTACGATATAAGCCGACCACACGGGGTGTTAAATTGGTTCGATGAACTTGGCTTTCAAAGAACTTCTCCACCTCTTCCTTGATCGCCAACTCTATCTTTTCCGGGAAATTACGGCTTCGTTGCTTGACTGGCTTGTACTCGGGTGAGACGTTGAGATTGTGCGCGATCAAACTGCTATCGAGGCATGGCATTTCGTCATACGTGAATGCAAATACATCTCGGTATTCACGAAGTAACTTAATCATCCGCGACTTCTCTTCCCCTTTAAGATGTTTACTGATGCGTACACAACGGGGTTCACCTTCTGAGCCAAGGTTAACCTCTTCTATCCCGTCAAGTGTTGGATCGATCTTCTCTTTTTCCTCAGGCAGATTATCTATTATTTCCTCTTCCGAGACAAGAGGCTCTACCTCTTCCTGTAACTCTTCAATCACTGGGGTCGCCTCCATCATCTCTTCATCTATTGATGACATAGCACAGTTGATAGGTGTAGAATACACCGTATTTAATATCTAGTATTTATGCTTTCTTTGCGAGTTTTCTTGTAAATTATGTATCTTATGTGTGCTTTTGAGTTTATTAGGTGCAATGGAGTCATTTGGAGCAAAAAGACCAATTGGAACTTTTTCAAATACAAGATTTCTACTTTTCATTGTGTAGAGGACGAGAAGATGAAGACGATGGCGAAAGAATGGAGTCATTCTGAGTTCGTATGAAGAAGTTATGGGCAAAACAAGAACTCATAAGCAATAAGGGCAAGAGTGTCATTTCACAAGCATGTGCTATCTGGAGCCCAGTCAAGTGTTAAGGGCCAACTCTATTTGAAGAAACACTATCCGGGCCCGATCATGGTTAAGGGGCAACTCTTTTGGGAGGAATACTAAACGCAGTCCGATCCAGTTAAGGGGCCATCGGGTTAGCCCTTATCACGGTGACCGGACACCTCGAATAACCAACCCAATACTTAAAACCTAAATCGAGAAGAAGAGCTTTCTTCTTCAATTATTCTCTTCTTCCATCCGAAACTAAACTCAAGCGATCATGGTCACGCCATCGAATCGAAATGAGAGTCGGAGGAGAAGAAATTGAAGATGGTGATCTTTGTGATGTCGAGAAGATGCAAATAGAGGTGGAATTAAGCGATTGGTGTTGAGATCGAATTAGGGTTTCTCTCCGTTCTTCCCCAAAATGGAATTAGGGTTCAATTGATAAATACGGAAGATGGGGTTTTGCTTGGATTTGGTGGTTAGGGTTCGAGCCTACTTCGAATTTGAGATGAAGATCGAGAGAATTAGGTCTTTGTTTACGTGGCGAATTGAGGTTCGATTGATGCCGTGATGAAGATTTTCATGGGTCCGAGTAAGAATGAGAAGATGGGAATGAAGAATGGTACAAGGGTTTGGATGCTTCTGTTGAGTGGAGAGAAGAACATGGGTTGACAGGGGATGGTGTTGATGTTTTGAGAATGGGGGTTATGAACCGAGTTGATCTTTGCATGTTGTGTATATGAAGTTGAAATTGCGGTAAGAGCCGAGCATATTGGTTCGGTGGAGCTTGGCATGGAGATGTAACTGGTGCAGCTGAGGTTTGCAGTGGCTCAGGTGGAATTGGAGTTTTGCAAGAGAGATGGGGCTGCAGTAGCTAATGCAAGGAGAGGATGCGGCAATGGCGGTGTGATGCTCGGGTGGTTCCGGTGAAGATTTACACTCGGCTCGGATGGTGGTACTTGAGATGAATAAGGCGGCATCGCAACCCGTGCCAAGATTGTGCGGATGAACCGTGAGGTTGCGAGGTTGTGGTCTGTTTGAATTACTTGAGATGGCTCTTTGTGAACTTGGTTTGAGAATGGTGGTGATTGTCACAGGAAATAACTGAGTTGAGTTGAGGAAACAAGGAAATGGAGTTGGAGATGGAGGTCACATGATAGCAGCGACGATGGAGTAAGTTCAGGGAAACAGGAATGGCAGCGGATGATTGATTGTGAGTTGAGTATGGAGATTCAGGGGTGTTGGTTGGCCTGTGGTTGAACTCAGGTGATGAATGGAATTGAATTTGAGAGATGCTGGTGTTGTGATAAGGGCAGAGGTAAGGCATTGAACTGCAGGCAAGTTATTGGTTCTGGTGATGAGATTGAGCTGGCAAGAATGATGATCGAATGGGTCATTGTTGGCTTTGAGTGGTATTGGTGGAAGAAATTGTGGCGACCTTGGTGATGATGTTGTTGTGCGGCAAGAAATAATGGGGTGTATAGGTGTTGCCAATGGTGCTTCTTGTCATGATGCCTACAAGAGTTTGAGCTGCACGAGGTGAGCACCGAGGTTGGTTGAATTCTTGAATGGAGCTACAGTTGGTGGATACAAGGGATGGCGGGATGGAGTTGCGATCGGTTAGAGTAATGAGCATTGCAGTGCAATTGGCTCAAGGTGGTTTTTGGCTAGAGAAACAATGTTGCAGGGCAAAGCACAAGCAAATGAAGCCCTGAGCTTAGGTGAAGCTGGGAGTGGATTCTTGTTGCAGGGGGATTTGAATCTGATGAGAAGCTAAGGAGTTGAGCTGGATGTTATGAGCTGTTTGTGTTGAAATTGAAGATACAAAGGTATAGCCATCATGGTGATGAAGCACAATCATAGTGCATGACCGACACACTGCTGTGTAATGGCTCGAGCCAAGGCTAGTCACCACTCGGCCAAGGCATTTATGGACCCGACTCGGAGTCGACTCGACCCATACTCGACTTGACCCGATTTGACTCGGTGATTGACCTTGTCCTGACCTGATTTGACCCGACTGAGTTGGACCGTTGACCGGTGACCGGTTTGACTTTGCTTGGTCACCCGAGACACTTTCCGGTGAACTTTCCTAAGCGGGATTCCGACCATAATCCCAGATTTTCCGGCGAGCGTTTTTGGGACATAATTTCTACACGGGTTTCTCTCCATGGTGGGCCGAGTGAATTTCCAACTAATGGACTTTGAAGACAAAACCTAGTTTTGGAAGGAGAAAAAGACTACAAAAGGGAAGACTTCTACAATTTGAGGACCACGTTTTATTATTATCTCTTCTACTTTATTCTAGGGTTTAGAGCCATGAAGTCTTTTCTCTTTCTTCTTGTGATGAACTCCATGAATATGAGTACCTAAGTTTATTATTGGTTATGGAATAGTTGGATTTCACAAAGCATGATTCTTTGATTCAATATATTAGTTTTGTCTCATAATTATCGTTTGCAATTCTCTGAAAATATTGTTTTATGATTGATTGATTGTTTTGTCAAGTTGCAAATTGGTAGAACTTCTAATCACATCTATTGCTAGTTTAGGGTTTATTATACGCAAAAGTGATATTCCTTGAATACAAGTAGCATAATATGATTATAGTTTGTAGTGATATATTCTTATGATCATATGTGAATCGTAACCTTTGTTAAATTGAATTAGTGCGCTTTCCACGTTCAATTGCTTTGATTGGCCTGATTTCATAGAACTTAACGCATCTAGGGAATTAAACTTGATTAGTGCTTTTACACGTTAGGTTGTTCCTTTAGATAGAATTCATATTCGCATCTTTTAATGTGTTTGTTGATGGCATGAGGAGATTTGCGGGATATTCTTGCGATCAAGGTATTCTAGGGTCTTTGATAAAAGTTGAGATTAAATATCAATTCTAGTTATTGTGAAAAGCATGTTAGTGAATGAAAACGAAATCCTTAACCAATATTTCTTATCCTTGATTTGATTTGTTTGCTTATTTCTTTATTTGCTTTTATTTATTTTATTTCATAAAACCACAAAACTACTCGGTGTTATTTATAAAGAACCATAACGATTTGACAACCTAGACCTCTCGTGGGATGGATCCTTTCTTGCCCTTGCTATATTTATATTTTGAGTAGTGAGAAAGTGTAATTATATTTGTGTCGCTTACGACAAATGTCAAATTTTGGCGCCGTTCTTGGGAGGCAGCGGTTGTTAATTGTTTTTGGTTTCTTATTTTTGTATTTAGTTTTTGTTTTATTTTATTTTATTTTATTTTTTTTTCTTATTTTCTGGGTTTTTAACCTTGGTTTGAGAATCTTATTTCAGGTGCTTATTTCTATGGAAGGAGCATATTGGAACAATGGATACGGTTTTCAACAACCTCAACAATATGATAACTACCAATTCCATGGGTATAATCAAAACCAATTTATTGGTTATGACCAATATTCCATGGAACCTTATGGTTTTCCTCAACAACCTTATGGCGGGTATGTGTGTGAACAACCACAAGGATGGGAGGATTCTTATGCTCGTGAACAAAAAGTCTCTAATTTTATAGATAAAGTTTCCACCTTTTTACAAGAGGAATTTCAAAAAGCAAAAGAGACTACAAACGAGCAACTCCAAGAACTTCGTGAAGGTATGACTATCTTGCGAAGAGACATTGATCAATACAAGGAAGATATGGATAATTCTAATGTGCATATGGTTTGTGATGAATAATTGATTGATGCTAATGTTGAAAAAGGCGAATCCTTGGGCACTTTCGTGGATAATTGTGTAGTTAACTCAACTCTTGATCGTAATAATGATCATTCACCTATTCAAAAGGATGAGTTCGAGATTAGCAACACTAAATTCAGCGAGGAACAACCTTATGTTGACTATGATAGTGACGGTGATTATGATACATCGCTTGAAACAACTCATGGTGACATCTCCGAGGAGTCTTTTTGGGATCAAGATGAAGATGAAGAGGAATATGTCGACACTTGTGTAGATTACTCAAGCATTGATCTTAATAATGATCAAGAGCCTATTCAAAGGGTGGAGCTTGAGGATGATGCATTTTCGAGTGTTCTAAAAAAGTTTCTTATAATAAAATTTGGATCCGCAAAAGAGTATGTGCCTTACAACAAAAAGGAGGAATATGTTGAGAATGAGACCGTTATGACCAATATTGTGGAAGACCCAATTGAACTTGTGCATGATTGTAATGATGATGTTTATGTCGAGACTATGGTTAAGGCAGAAACGGACGAAGAATGGTTGCAAGGTTTGATAGAGGACCATGATATACAAGAGGTGAGTGATTCACTTGAGTTTTTCAAGGATGAGGAGGATTCCGTGATACAAGAGATTGTGCAAGGTTTATCTAACCCTTTGCCTATTATTTCTTCTCCTTTACCTCTTATTGGTTTGAATGTATGTGCTTCGAGAATATTGTTGAATGACTTTGTTTCTCGTTTTCCGCCATTAGAGACACTTGATTCTCATACTATGCAGGTTATGGAACCGAAAACCGTGGAGGTACCCGACTTCTATATTCTTTTTACACTTCCATGTGTGGACAAGAATAAGTGTGGAGGAAGCTTTTATCGGTTCATAGCTTCACTTTTGCTTTATATTACTAATATTTGTGTGAAGCTAGTGTTTGCAAAACAGGTTCTATGGACGGATCCCCAACTTTTCAGATTATTGGTGTATGGGGAATGAATCTTACGAGAAGCTAAGTCGGGCCGTCGACTTTAAAACAAGCGCTAAGTGGGAGGCAACCCACCGGTTTTGTATCTCTTATCCTTTTGCATTTTATTTTTGTTTCGTTTATTTATTTTTTACTGTTTTCATATCATATTTGCATCCCTATGTTTAATTTCATTGAGTCCGTAATCTATCTTAGAAGAGAATTATGACGAATACCTTTTCGTCAGAAAATTTCAGACTGCGCGTAGTTCAGTCCAGAGACCATAACTGTCAGACCGTTTATCAAAACACTGTGAAATTTTGACACTGTGTAGAAAACACGTAGGTGAACAACTTTTGTGAAATAGAGTTTTTCCAAATTCCTTACCAATTTGCACAGTTTTTGCGTTTTATCTGCTGTTACGTCAGAATTCAGAACTTTCGGTTTTACACATTGAGGACAATGTGAAGTTTAAGTGTGGGGGAGCATTTATATGTTTGTATAGTTTGTTTTTGACACCATTAGTGGATGGAACCATTTTGAATGCAGGAGTTGAGAAACTAATTAACTAAAAGGGAAGAATATAGCTCAGAAATCACAAATTAACATGATAGTTGTTACCATATCTCGGAATATCACCATATCACATTCTATTTTTATTTTTCCATATTTATCTATTGTTCTCTAAGTGCTTTGGTGGGTCACTAAAAATCGACGTGTTATTACTGCTAGGATGAAATAGAGTGATTGAGTTACTAGAAAAAAAAAAAAAATGAAAAAAAAAAAAAAAGGAAAAATACATAAAAAAGAAAAAAAAAAAAAAAAAAAGACCGACCAATTAGACCAAAACGAATAAAAAGACACTTGGGAATAGCAGTATGTGTGAAACGTAGTCCCCGTCTCCGTCGCCTAAACAAGCGTGGAATGCAGGATCCAAGGCAACTATCATGTACTTGCTGACAAGAAGCATGCGCTTGGATCCAAAAGATCTAATCATGCCGTCTAAAAAAAAAAAGAGAAATTGGATCCAGTTTGATCCAATCATATAAAACAAAAGAGAATAAATTATTATTGTGTTGAATAAAGTCACTCTTGGTTCCCTTGTATATGCCAATTGATTTGATGTAGCATTCAGCACTAAGTAGCTCAATCCAATAGGATTAGGTTCATCTTAGCAGTGACCTTCAGACAGATATGGGAAACATCGAACACTTGAGAATATTCGCCAACATCTACATCTTTATCCATCTTCTTAATCTTTTCATTGTGATTGTGGTTTGTTCGTTTCCGAGTATTGTGGCTTGTTCGACTATCTAATTAGAGTTTATTTACTAATAATTGAATTGAATTTGCAAGGTACCTCCTCCTGTAGTCATTTTGGATTCGTTCATTGATTTGTCACGAATAGACGGAGTTTGAAATATAGGTTTTGTAGGTAGACCTCTTGTAAACCTTCACGAGACTATAACTCGTCCACTAGGGACACCTAGGGGTTTAAAGGCTTGTTATTTATGCTAAAATTAACCGTAGCCTCGACGTCACGGAGTTGTGGTATTTTTGCTTTTTATTTTTGTTTTGTTTGATTTGCTCGAGGACTAGCAAAGTCTAAGTGTGGGGGAATTTGATAGGTGTAGAATACACCGTATTTAATATCTAGTATTTATGCTTTCTTTGCGAGTTTTCTTGTAAATTATGTATCTTATGTGTGCTTTTGAGTTTATTAGGTGCAATGGAGTCATTTGGAGCAAAAAGACCAATTGGAACTTTTTCAAATACAAGATTTCTACTTTTCATTGTGTAGAGGACGAGAAGATGAAGACGATGGCGAAAGAATGGAGTCATTCTGAGTTCGTATGAAGAAGTTATGGGCAAAACAAGAACTCATAAGCAATAAGGGCAAGAGTGTCATTTCACAAGCATGTGCTATCTGGAGCCCAGTCAAGTGTTAAGGGCCAACTCTATTTGAAGAAACACTATCCGGGCCCAGTCATGGTTAAGGGGCAACTCTTTTGGGAGGAATACTAAACGCAGATCCAGTCCGGAGTTAAGGGGCCGCCATCGGGTTAGCCCTTATCACAGTGACCAGACACTGAATAACCAACCCAATACTTAAAACCTAAATCGAGAAGAAGAGCTTTCTTCTTCAATTATTCTCTTCTTCCATCTGAAACTAAACTCAAGCAGTCATGGCTGCTGCCATCAGATCGAAATGAGAGTCAGAGGAGAAGAAATTGAAGATGGTGATGCTGTGATGTCGAGAAGATGCAAATAGAGGTGGAATTGAAGCAGTTGGTGTTGAGATCGAATTAGGGTTTCTCTCCGTTCTTCCCCAAAATGGAATTAGGGTTCAATTGATAAATACAGAAGATGGGGGTTTTGCTTGGATTTGGTGGTTAGGGTTCGAGCCTACTTCTGAATTTGAGATGAAGATCGAGAGAATTAGGTGCTGTTTCTGTGGCGAATTGAGGTTCAGTTGATGCCGTGATGAAGATTTTCATGGGTCTGAGTAAGAATGAGAAGATGGGAATGAAGAATGGTACAAGGGTTTGGATGCTTCTGTTGAGTGGAGAGAAGAACATGGGTTGACAGGGGATGGTGTTGATGTTTTGAGAATGGGGGTGTATGAACCAGTTGATGCTGCAGCTATGTATATGAAGTTGAAATTGCAGTAAGAGCTGAGCATATTGGTTCAGGTGGAGCTTGGCATGGAGATGTAACTGGTGCAGCTGAGGTTTGCAGTGGCTCAGGTGGAATTGGATTTTTGCAAGGGAGATGGGGCTGCAGTAGCTAATGCAAGGAGAGGATGCGGCAATGGCAGTGTGATGCTCAGGTGGTTCTGGTGAAGATTTACACTCAGCTCAGATGGTGGTACTGAGATGAATAAGCTGGCATCGCAGCTGTGCCAAGATTGGCAGATGAACTGTGAGGTTGCAGGTTGTGGCTGTTTGAATTACTGAGATGGCTGCTGTGAACTTGGTTTGAGAATGGTGGTGATTGTCACAGGAAATAACTGAGTTGAGTTGAGGAAACAAGGAAATGGAGTTGGAGATGGAGGTCACATGATAGCAGCGACGATGGAGTAAGTTCAGGGAAACAGGAATGGCAGCGGATGATTGATTGTGAGTTGAGTATGGAGATTCAGGGGTGTTGGTTGGCTGTGGTTGAACTCAGGTGATGAATGGAATTGAATTTGAGAGATGCTGGTGTTGTGATAAGGGCAGAGGTAAGGCATTGAACTGCAGGCAAGTTATTGGTTCTGGTGATGAGATTGAGCTGGCAAGAATGATGATCGAATGGGTCATTGTTGGCCTGAGCTGGTATTGGTGGAAGAAATTGTGGCAGCCTTGGTGATGATGTTGTTGTGCAGGCAAGTAATGATGTATAGGCTGCCAATGGGTGCTTGTTGTCATGATGCCTACAAGAGTTTGAGCTATGGAGCACAGGAAAGATTAGCACCGAGGTTGGTTGAATTCTTGAATGGAGCTACAGCTGCTGATACAAGGGATGGCAGGATGGAGTTGCGACTGGCAGGAGTAATGAGCATTGCAGGTGCAATTGGCTCAAGGTGGTTTTTGGCTAGAGAAACAATGTTGCAGGGCAAAGCACAAGCAAATGAAGCCCTGAGCTTAGGTGAAGCTGGGAGTGGATTCTTGTTGCAGGGGGATTTGAATCTGATGAGAAGCTAAGGAGTTGAGCTGGATGTTATGAGCTGTTTGTGTTGAAATTGAAGCTACAAAAGGTATAGCCATCATGGCTGATGAAGCACAATCATAGTGCATGACTGACACAGCTGTGTAATGGCTCGAGCCAAGGCTAGTCACCAAGTCACCAAGGCAATTCACATCGACTCGGTCCGACTCGACCCATACTCGACTTGACCCAATTTGACTCGGTGATTGACCGAGTCCTGACCTGATTTGACCCGACTGAGTTGGACCGTTGACCGGTGACCGGTTTGACTTTGCCGGTCACCCGAGACACTTTCCGGCGAACTTTCCGGCGGGATTCCGACCATAATCCCAGTTTTCCGGCGAGCGTTTTTGGGACATAATTTCTACACGGGTTTCTCTCCATGGTGGGCCGGGTGAATTTCCAACTAATGGACTTTGAAGACAAAACCTAGTTTTGGAAGGAGAAAAATACTACAAAAGGGAAGACTTCTACAATTTGAGGACCACGTTTTATTATTATCTCTTCTACTTTATTCTAGGGTTTAGAGCCATGAAGTCTTTTCTCTTTCTTCTTGTGATGAACTCCATGAATATGAGTACCTAAGTTTATTATTGGTTATGGAATAGTTGGATTTCACAAAGCATGATTCTTTGATTCAATATATTAGTTTTGTCTCATAATTATCGTTTGCAATTCTCTGAAAATATTGTTTTATGATTGATTGATTGTTTTGTCAAGTTGCAAATTGGTAGAACTTCTAATCACATCTATTGCTAGTTTAGGGTTTATTATACGCAAAAGTGATATTCCTTGAATACAAGTAGCATAATATGATTATAGTTTGTAGTGATATATTCTTATGATCATATGTGAATCGTAACCTTTGTTAAATTGAATTAGTGCGCTTTCCACGTTCAATTGCTTTGATTGGCCTGATTTCATAGAACTTAACGCATCTAGGGAATTAAACTTGATTAGTGCTTTTACACGTTAGGTTGTTCCTTTAGATAGAATTCATATTCGCATCTTTTAATGTGTTTGTTGATGGCATGAGGAGATTTGCGGGATATTCTTGCGATCAAGGTATTCTAGGGTCTTTGATAAAAGTTGAGATTAAATATCAATTCTAGTTATTGTGAAAAGCATGTTAGTGAATGAAAACGAAATCCTTAACCAATATTTCTTATCCTTGATTTGATTTGTTTGCTTATTTCTTTATTTGCTTTTATTTATTTTATTTCATAAAACCACAAAACTACCGGTGTTATTTATAAAGAACCATAACGATTTGACAACCTAGACCTCTCTCAGGATGGATCCTTTCTTGCCCTTGCTATATTTATATTTTGAGTTGTGAGAAAGTGTAATTATATTTGTGTCGCTTACGACAGCGATCAAATTTTGGCGCCGTTGCCGGGGAGGCAGCGGTTGTTAATTGTTTTTGGTTTCTTATTTTTGTATTTAGTTTTTGTTTTATTTTTTTTTCTTATTTTCTGGGTTTTTAACCTTGGTTTGAGAATCTTATTTCAGGTGCTTATTTCTATGGAAGGAGCATATTGGAACAATGGATACGGTTTTCAACAACCTCAACAATATGATAACTACCAATTCCATGGGTATAATCAAAACCAATTTATTGGTTATGACCAATATTCCATGGAACCTTATGGTTTTCCTCAACAACCTTATGGCGGGTATGTGTGTGAACAACCACAAGGATGGGAGGATTCTTATGCTTGTGAACAAAAAGTCTCTAATTTTATAGATAAAGTTTCCACCTTTTTCAAGAGGAATTTCAAAAAGCAAAAGAGACTACAAACGAGCAACTCCAAGAACTTCGTGAAGGTATGACTATCTTGCGAAGAGACATTGATCAATACAAGGAAGATATGGATAATTCTAATGTGCATATGGTTTGTGATGAATAATTGATTGATGCTAATGTTGAAAAAGGCGAATCCTTGGGCACTTTCGTGGATAATTGTGTAGTTAACTCAACTCTTGATCGTAATAATGATCATTCACCTATTCAAAAGGATGAGTTCGAGATTAGCAACACTAAATTCAGCGAGGAACAACCTTATGTTGACTATGTTAGTGACGGTGATTATGATACATCGCTTGAAACAACTCATGGTGACATCTCCGAGGAGTCTTTTTGGGATCAAGATGAAGATGAAGAGGAATATGTCGACACTTGTGTAGATTACTCAAGCATTGATCTTAATAATGATCAAGAGCCTATTCAAAGGGTGGAGCTTGAGGATGATGCATTTTCGAGTGTTCTAAAAAAGTTTCTTATAATAAAATTTGGATCCGCAAAAGAGTATGTGCCTTACAACAAAAAGGAGGAATATGTTGAGAATGAGACCGTTATGACCAATATTGTGGAAGACCCAATTGAACTTGTGCATGATTGTAATGATGATGTTTATGTCGAGACTATGGTTAAGGCGAAAACGGACGAAGAATGGTTGCAAGGTTTGATAGAGGACCATGATATACAAGAGGTGAGTGATTCACTTGAGTTTTCAAGGATGAGGAGGATTCCGTGATACAAGAGATTGTGCAAGGTTTATCTAACCCTTTGCCTATTATTTCTTCTCCTTTACCTCTTATTGGTTTGAATGTATGTGCTTCGAGAATATTGTTGAATGACTTTGTTTCTCGTTTTCCGCCATTAGAGACACTTGATTCTCATACTATGCAGGTTATGGAACCAGAAACCGTGGAGGTACCCGACTTCTATATTCTTTTTACACTTCCATGTGTGGACAAGAATAAGTGTGGAGGAAGCTTTTATCGGTTCATAGCTTCACTTTTGCTTTATATTACTAATATTTGTGTGAAGCTAGTGTTTGCAAAACAGGTTCTATGGAAGGATCCCCAACTTTTCAGATTATTGGTGTATGGGGAATGAATCTTACAAGAAGCTAAGTCGGGCCGTCGACTTTAAAACAAGCGCTAAGTGGGAGGCAACCCACCGGTTTTGTATCTCTTATCCTTTTGCATTTTATTTTTGTTTCGTTTATTTATTTTTTACTGTTTTCATATCATATTTGCATCCCAATGTTTAATTTCATTGAGTCCGTAATCTATCTTAGAAGAGAATTATGACGAATACCTTTTCGTCAGAAAATTTCAGACTGCGCGTAGTTCAGTCCAGAGACCATAACTGTCAGACCGTTTATCAAAACACTGTGAAATTTTGACACTGTGTAGAAAACACGTAGGTGAACAACTTTTTGTGAAATGGAGTTTTTCCAAATTCCTTACCAATTTGCACAGTTTTTGCGTTTTATCTGCTGTTACGTCAGAATTCAGAACTTTCGGTTTTACACATTGAGGACAATGTGAAGTTTAAGTGTGGGGGAGCATTTATATGTTTGTATAGTTTGTTTTTGACACCATTAGTGGATGGAACCATTTTGAATGCAGGAGTTGAGGAACTAATTAACTAAAAGGGAAGAATATAGCTCAGAAATCACAAATTAACATGATAGTTGTTACCATATCTCGGAATATCACCATATCACATTCTATTTTTATTTTTCCATATTTATCTATTGTTCTCTAAGTGCTTTGATGGGTCACTAAAAATCGACGTGTTATTACTGCTAGGATGAAATAGAGTGATTGAGTTACTAGAAAAAAAAAAAAAATGAAAAAATACATAAAAAAAAAAAAAAAAAAAAAAAAAAAGACCACCAATTAGACCAAAAAATAAAAAGACACTTGGGAATAGCAAAGATGTGTGAAACGTAGTCCCCGTCTCCGTCGCCTAAACAAGCGTGGAATGCGGGATCCAAGGCAACTATCATGTACTTGCGACAAGAAGCATGCGCTTGGATCCAAAAGATCTAATCATGCCGTCTAAAAAAAAAAGAGAAATTGGATCCGGTTTGATCCAATCATATAAAACAAAAAGAGAATAAATTATTATTGTGTTGAATAAAGTCACTCTTGGTTCCCTTGTATATGCCAATTGATTTGATGTAGCATTCAAAGACTAAGTAGCTCAATCCAATAGGATTAGGTTCATCTTAGCAGATGACCTTGAGACAGATATGGGAAACATCGAACACTTGAGAATATTCGCCAACATCTACATCTTTATCCATCTTCTTAATCTTTTCATTGTGATTGTGGTTTGTTAGTTTCCGAGTATTGTGGCTTGTTCGACTATCTAATTAGAGTTTATTTACTAATAATTGAATTGAATTTGCAAGGTACCTCCTCCTGTAGTCATTTTGGATTCGTTCATTGATTTGTCACGAATAGACGGAGTTTGAAATATAGGTTTGTAGGTAGACCTCTTGTAAACCTTCACGAGACTATAACTCGTCCACTAGTGACACCTAGGGTTTAAAGGCTTATTATTTATGCTAAAATTAACCGTAGCCTCGACGTCACGGAGTTGTTGTATTTTTGCTTTTTTATTTTTGTTTTGTTTGATTTGCTCGAGGACTAGCAAAGTCTAAGTGTGGGGGAATTTGATAGGTGTAGAATACACCGTATTTAATATCTAGTATTTATGCTTTCTTTGCGAGTTTTCTTGTAAATTATGTATCTTATGTGTGCTTTTGAGTTTATTAGGTGCAATGGAGTCATTTGGAGCAAAAAGACCAATTGGAACTTTTCAAATACAAGATTTCTACTTTTCATTGTGTAGAGGACGAGAAGATGAAGACGATGGCGAAAGAATGGAGTCATTCTGAGTTCGTATGAAGAAGTTATGGGCAAAACAAGAACTCATAAGCAATAAGGGCAAGAGTGTCATTTCACAAGCATGTGCTATCTGGAGCCCAGTCAAGTGTTAAGGGCCAACTCTTTTGAAGAAACACTATAAACATGGTTAAGGGGCAACTCTTTGGGAGGAATACTAAACGGAGTTAAGGGGCTGCCATCAGGTTAGCCCTTATCACAGTGACCAGACACTGAATAACCAACCCAATACTTAAAACCTAAATCGAGAAGAAGAGCTTTCTTCTTCAATTATTCTCTTCTTCCACCTGAAACTAAACTCAAGCAGTCATGGCTGCTGCCATCAGATCGAAATGAGAGTCAGAGGGGAAGAAATTGAAGATGGTGATGCTGTGATGTCGAGAAGATGCAAATAGAGGTGGAATTGAAGCAGCTGGTGTTGAGATCGAATTAGGGTTTCTCTCCGTTCTTCCCCAAAATGGAATTAGGGTTCAATTGATAAATACAGAAGATGGGGGTTTTGCTTGGATTTGGTGGTTAGGGTTCGAGCCTACTTCTGAATTTGAGATGAAGATCGAGAGAATTAGGTGCTGTTTCTGTGGCGAATTGAGGTTCAGTTGATGCCGTGATGAAGATTTTCATGGGTATGAGTAAGAATGAGAAGATGGGAATGAAGAATGGTACAAGAGTTTGGATGCTTCTGTTGAGTGGAGAGAAGAACATGGGTTGACAGGGGATGGTGTTGATGTTTTGAGAATGGGGGTGTATGAACCGTTGATCTTTGCGTTATGTATATGAAGTTGAAATTGCGGTAAGAGCCGAGCATATTGGTTCGGTGGAGCTTGGCATGGAGATGTAATCGGTGCGGTGAGGTTTGCGGTGGCTCGGGTGGAATTGGAGTTTTGCAAGGAGATGGGGCTGCGTAGCTAATGCAAAGGAGAGGATGCGGCAATGGCGGTGTGATGCTCGGGTGGTTACTCGTGAAGATTTACACTCGGCTCGGATGGTGGTACTTGAGATGAATAAGTGGCATCGCATGTGTGCCAAGATTAGCGGATGAGCGTGAGGTTGCGGGTTGTGGTGTTTGAATTGCGAGATGGCTCTTTGTGAACTTGGTTTGAGAATGGTGGTGATTGTCACGGAAATAACCGAGTTGAGTTGAGGAAACAAGGAAATGGAGTTGGAGATGGAGGTCACATGATAGCGGCGACGATGGAGTAAGTTCGGGGGAAACAGGAATGGCAATGGATGATTGATTGTGAGTTGAGTATGGAGATTCGGGGTGTTGGTTGGCTTTGTGGTTGAACTCGGGTGATGAATGGAATTGAATTTGAGAGATCTTGGTGTTGTGATAAGGGCGAGGTAAGGCATTGAACTGCAGGGCAAGTTATTAGTTCTGTGATGAGATTGAGCTGGCAAGAATGATGATCGAATGGGTCATTGTTGGCCTGAGCTGGTATTGGTGGAAGAAATTGTGGCAGCCTTGGTGATGATGTTGTTGTGCGGGCAAGTAATGATAGGCTGCCAATGGGTCTTCTTGTCATGATGCCTACAAGAGTTTGAGCCGCACTGGGGACCGAGCACCGAGGTTGGTTGAATTCTTGAATGGAGCTACACTCTTGATACAAGGGATGGCGGGATGGAGTTGCGGCGGCGGGAGTAATGGGCATTGCGAGGTGCAATTGGCTCAAGGTGGTTTTTGGCTAGAGAAACAATGTTGCGGGGCAAAGCACAAGCAAATGAAGCCACGAGCTTAGGTGAAGGCAGGAGTGGATTCTTGTTGCGGGGATTTGAATCGATGAGAAGCTAAGGAGTTGAGAAATTGGATGTTATGAGCTGTTTGTGTTGAAATTGAAGCTACAAAAGGTATAGCCATCATGGCTGATGAAGCACAATCATAGTGCATGACTGACACAGCCTGTGTAATGGCCTGAGCCAAGGCTAGTCAGCTCACTCAGCCAAGGCAGTGACTGACTCAGGTCTGACTCTGACCCATACTCTGAATTGACCCAATTTGACTCGGTGATTGACCGAGTCCTGACCTGATTTGACCCGACTGAGTTGGACCGTTGACCGGTTTGACTTTGCCGGTCACCCGAGACACTTTCCGGCGAACTTTCCGGCGGGATTCCGACCATAATCCCAGTTTTCCGGCGAGCATTTTTGGGACATAATTTCTACACGGGTTTCTCTCCATGGTGGGCCGGGTGAATTTCCAACTAATGGACTTTGAAGACAAAACCTAGTTTTGGAAGGAGAAAAAGACTACAAAAGGGAAGACTTCTACAATTTGAGGACCACGTTTTATTATTATCTCTTCTACTTTATTCTAGGGTTTAGAGCCATGAAGTCTTTTCTCTTTCTTCTTGTGATGAACTCCATGAATATGAGTACCTAAGTTTATTATTGGTTATGGAATAGTTGGATTTCACAAAGCATGATTCTTTGATTCAATATATTAGTTTTGTCTCATAATTATCGTTTGCAATTCTCTGAAAATATTGTTTTATGATTGATTGATTGTTTTGTCAAGTTGCAAATTGGTAGAACTTCTAATCACATCTATTGCTAGTTTAGGGTTTATTATACGCAAAAGTGATATTCCTTGAATACAAGTAGCATAATATGATTATAGTTTGTAGTGATATATTATTATGATCATATGTGAATCGTAACCTTTGTTAAATTGAATTAGTGCGCTTTCCACGTTCAATTGCTTTGATTGGCCTGATTTCATAGAACTTAACGCATCTAGGGAATTAAACTTGATTAGTGCTTTTACACGTTAGGTTGTTCCTTTAGATAGAATTCATATTCGCATCTTTTAATGTGTTTGTTGATGGCATGAGGAGATTTTATGGGATATTCTTGCGATCAAGGTATTCTAGGGTCTTTGATAAAAGTTGAGATTAAATATCAATTCTAGTTATTGTGAAAAGCATGTTAGTGAATGAAAAAGAAATCCTTAACCAATATTTCTTATCCTTGATTTGATTTGTTTGCTTATTTCTTTATTTGCTTTTATTTATTTTATTTCATAAAACCACAAAACTACCGGTGTTATTTATAAAGAACCATAACGATTTGACAACCTAGACCTCTCTGTGGATCGATCCTTTCTTGCCCTTGCTATATTTATATTTTGAGTAGTAAGAAAGTGTAATTATATTTGTGTC
>JAJJWW010005635.1:0-37699 GCA_023531295.1 Papaver armeniacum | reverse complement strand
GCTGGCTTGCAAACCTGTGACTCTTATACCGGTGTCTGAGCGCGGGTCTGGAGTGTGGTCTGGTAGCTTAGAGAGTTGCGTGCTGGGATCTCTACTGATTCGGCTCTCCGTGTCGTAGGTTCGACTCTTGACTTTTGGGGATTTTTTTCTTTTTTACCCCAGCTAATAGGAACTATCAGGAATGTTCGGCTTGTGAATATAAACTGCCCTGCAAAGCCAGGGTCGCTGTGGGATGAATAGTTTTTGAGAAATCAAAGTTGTAAAAAATTTCCGAACTACGACCTACTTTGAAACGATATAAAACTGGTTTCCGATGAGTGAGGTGATCGCCCCTTCAGGATCTGTTCAGTTTTACTAGAGTAATCTACAGGCGAAGTCAGCGCTGTAGCTTAAATACTTTCCGAGAAAATCGCGATTTACATATTTTTTCCGACATCGGCCTGCCGAAAAGGTAAAGCTCTCCGGGCCGACTGGGGCGCTGGGCGCGCGCCCAGCCAATGAGCTGGCTTGCAAACCTGTGACTCTTATACCGGTGTCTGAGCGCGGGTCTGGCGTGTGGTCTGGTAGCTTAGGAAGCTGCGTGCTGGATCTCTACTCGATTCGGCTCCCCAGGGGATGGGAACTATCAGGGAATGTTCTGCTTAGGTTCGGCTCTTGACTTTTGGGGGATATTTTTTTTTTGGGGGATTTGTTTTTTTTTACCCCAGCTAATTTAGACTAGCCAGGAATGTTCGGCTTGTGAATATAAACTGCCCTGCAAAGCCAGGTCGCTGTGGGATGAATAGTTTCGAGAAATCAAAGTTGTAAAAAGTTTCGAACTACGACCCTACTTTGAAACGATATAAAACTGGTTTCCCGATGAGTGAGGTGATCGCCCGCTTCAGGATCTGTTCAGTTTTTACTAGAGTAATCTACAGGCGAAGTCAGGGGCGCTGTAGCTTAAATACTTTCCGAGAAAATCGCGATTTACATATTTTTTTCATATCGGCCTGCCGAAAAGGTGCTTTCTGGGCCGACCGGAGGCACTGCGCGCCCAGCCACGTTTGGCTTGCAAACCATGACTCTTATACCGGTGTCTGAGCGCTGGTCGGAGTGTGGTCTGGTAGCTTAGAGAGTTGCGTGCTGGATCTCTACTCGATTCGGCTCTCCGTGTCGTAGGTTCGACTCTTGACTTTTGGGGGTATTTTTCATTTTTTTATTTTTTACCCAAAGGGTTGGAAACTATCAGGGAATGTTCGGCCTATGAATATAAACTGCCCTGCAGAGCCTGGACGCTGTGGGATGAATAGTTTTGAGAAATCAAAGTTGTAAAAATTTCGAACTACGACCCTACTTTGAAACGATATAAAACTGGTTTCCGATGAGTGAGGTGATCGCCCACTTCAGGATCTGTTCAGTTTTACTAGAGAATCTACAGGCGAAGTCGGGGCGCTGTAGGTCAAATACTTTCCGAGAAAATCGCGATTTACATATTTTTTCCGACATCGGCCTGCCGAAAAGGTGCTTTCTCGGGCCGACCGGGGCGCAGGCCGCGCGCCCAGCCAATGGGTAGGCTGCAAACTTTGAAACTTTATACCGGTGTCTGAGCGCGGGTCTGAGTGTGGTCTGGTGGCTTAGAGAGTTGCGTGCTGGATCTCTACTCGATTCGGCTTGTCGTGTCGTAGGTTCGACTTTTGACTTTTGGGGATTTTTTTATTTTTTTTTTTTTACCCCAGGGGATAGGAACTATCCAGGAATGTTCGGCTTGTGAATATAAACTGCCCAGCAAAGCCAGGTCGCTGTGGGATGAATAGTTTTCGAGAAATCAAAGTTGTAAAAATTTCGAACTACGACCCTACTTTGAAACGATATAAAACTGGTTTCCCGATGAGTGAGGTGATCGCCCACTTCAGGATCTGTTCAGTTTTACTAGAGTAATCTACAGGCGAAGTCGGGGCGCTGTAGCTTAAATACTTTCCGAGAAAATCGCGATTTACATTTTTTTTTTCCGACATCGGCCTGCCGAAAAGGTTCTTTCTCGGGCCGACCGGGGCGCTGGCCGCGCGCCCAGCCAATGGGCTGGCTTGCAAACCTGTGACTCTTATACCGGTGTCTGAGCGCGGGTCTGGAGTGGGTCTGGTAGCTTAGAGAGTTGCGTGCTGGATCTCTACTCGATTCGGCTCTCCGTGTCGTAGGTTCGACTCTTGACTTTTGGGGGATTTTTTTCTTTTTTTTTTTACCCCAGGGGATAGAACTATCAGGGAATGTTCGGCTTGCCAGGAATGTGAATATAAACTGCCTTGCAAAGCCAGGTCGCTGTGGGATGAATAGTTTTCGAGAAATCAAAGTTCTAATAATTTCGAACTACGACCCTACTTTGAAACGATATAAAACTGGTTTCCCGGTGCGTTAGGTGATCGCCCACTTCAGGATCTGTTCAGTTTTACTAGAAGAATATACAGGCTAAATCGGGGCGCTGTAGCTCAAATACTTCCCGAGATAATGGCGATTTACATATTTTTTTTTTCGATATCGGCCTGCCGAAATGGTGCTTTCTCGGCCGACCGGGGCGCTGGGGCCGCGCGCCCAGCCAATGGGCTGGCTTGCAAACCTGTGACTCTTATACCGGTGTCTGAGCGCGGGTCTGGAGTGTGGTCTGGTAGCTTAGAGAGTTGCGTGCTGGATCTCTACTCGATTCGGCTCTCCGTGTCGTGGGTTCGACTCTTGGCTTTTTGGGGTATTTTTTTTTTACTTTTTTTATTTTTTACCCCAGGGGATCGAGACTATCCAGGAATGTTCGGCTTACGAATATGAAGTGCCCTGCAAAGCCAGGTCGCTGTAAGCTGAATAGTTTTCGAGAAATCAAAGTTGTAAAAATTTCGAACTACGACCCTACTTTGAAACGATATAAAACTGGTTTCCCGATGAGTGAGGTGATCGCCCACTTCAGGATCTGTTCAGTTTTACTAGAGTAATCTACAGGCGAAGTCGGGGCGCTGTAGCTTAAATACTTTCCGGAGAAAATCGCGATTTACATATTTTTTTCCGACATCGGCCTGCCGAAAAGGTGCTTCGGGCCGACCGGGGCGCTGGGCCGCGCGCCCAGCCAATGGGCTGGCTTGCAAACCTGTGACTCTTATACCGGTGTCTGAGCGCGGGTCTGGAGTGTGGTCTGGTAGCTTAGAGAGTTGCGTGCTGGATCTCTACTCGATTCGGCTCTCCGTGTCGTAGGTTCGACTCTTTGACTTTTGGGGATTTTTTTTTTTTTTTTAAAAATTTTGATTACCCCAGGGGGCGCTGAAACTTAGAAAAGTATCAGGGAATGTTCGGCCTATGAATATAAACTGCCCCGCAAATCCAGGTCGCTGTGGGATGAATAGTTTTCGAGAAATCAAAGTTGTAAAAATTTCGAACTACGACCCTACTTTGAAACGATATAAAACTGGTTTCCCGATGAGTGAGGTGATCGCCCACTTCAGGATCTGTTCAGTTTTACTAGAGTAATCTACAGGCGAAGTCGGGGCGCTGTAGCTTAAATACTTTCCGAGAAAATCGCGATTTACATATTTTTTTCCGACATCGGCCTGCCGAAAAGGTGCTTTCTCGGGCCGACCGGGGCGCTGGGCCGCGCGCCCAGCCAATGGGCTGGGGGTTGCAAACCTGTGACTCTTATACCGGTGTCTGAGCGCGGGTCTGGAGTGTGGTCTGGTAGCTTAGAGAGTTGCGTGCTGGATCTCTACTCGATTCGGCTCTCCGTGTCGTAGGTTCGACTCTTGACTTTTGGGGATATTTTTTATTTTTTTATTTTTTACCCCAGGGGATAGGAACTATCAGGGAATGTTCGGCTTGTGAATATAAACTGCCCTGCAAAGCCAGGTCGCTGTGGGATGAATAGTTTTCGAGAAATCAAAGTTGTAAAAATTTCGAACTACGACCCTACTTTGAAACGATATAAAACTGGTTTCCCGATGAGTGAGGTGATCGCCCACTTCAGGATCTGTTCAGTTTTACTAGAGTAATCTACAGGCGAAGTCGGGGCGCTGTAGCTTAAATACTTTCCGAGAAAATCGCGATTTACATATTTTTTCCGACATCGGCCTGCCGAAAAGGTGCTTTCTCGGGCCGACCGGGGCGCTGGGCCGCGCGCCCAGCCAATGGGCTGGCTTGCAAACCTGTGACTCTTATACCGGTGTCTGAGCGCGGGTCTGGAGTGTGGTCTGGTAGCTTAGAGAGTTGCGTGCTGGATCTCTACTCGATTCGGCTCTCCGTGTCGTAGGTTCGACTCTTGACTTTTGGGTGATTTTTTTATTTTTTTTTTTTTTTCCCGACCCCTGGGATAGGGGCGCTGGGCCGCGCGCCCAGACTATCAGGAATGTTCGGCTTGTGAATATAAACTGCCCTGCGCAAAGCCAGGTCGCTGTGGGATGAATAGTTTCGAGAAATCAAAGTTTAAAAATTTCGAACTACGACCCTACTTTGAAACGATATAAAACTGGTTTTCCTGTGCGTTAGGCGATCGCCCACCTTAGGATCTGTTCAGTTTTACTAGAGTAATCTACAGCCGAAATCTGGACGCTGTAGCTCCAATACTTTCCGAGATAATGGCGATTTACATATTTTTTTTCGATATCGGCCTGCCGAAATGGGGCTTTCTCGGCCGACCGGGCCGGAGGGCCGCGCGCCCAGCCAATGAGCTGGGCTTGCAAACCTGTGACTCTTATACCGGTGTCTGAGCGCGGGTCTGGAGTGTGGTCTGGTAGCTTAGAGAGTTGCGTGCTGGATCTCTACTCGATTCGGCTCTCCGTGTCGTGGGTTCGACTCTTGACTTTTGGGGATTTTTTTTTTTTTTTTTTTTACCCCAGGGGAAGGGAAACTATCAGGGAATGTTCGGCCTATGAATATAAACTGCCCCGCAAATCCAGGACGCTCTGGGATGAATAGTTTTCGAGAAATCAAAGTTCTAATAATTTCGAACTACGACCCTACTTTGAAACGATATAAAACTGGTTTCCCGGTGCGTTAGGTGATCGCCCACTTCAGGATCTGTTCAGTTTTACTAGAGTAATCTACAGGCGAAGTCGGGGCGCTGTAGCTTAAATACTTTCCGAGATAATGGCGATTTACATATTTTTTCCGACATCGGCCTGCCGAAAAGGTGCTTTCTCGGGCCGACCGGGGCGCTGGCCGCGCGCCCTGCCAATGGGCTGGCCTGGAAACCTGTGACTCATATACCGGTGTCTGATGGCGCTTCTAGTGTGTGGTCTGGTGGCTCAGGAAGTTGCGTGCTGGATCGCTGCTCGATTCGGCTCTCCGTGTCGTAGGTTCGACTCTTGACTTTTGGGGGTATTTTTTATTTTTTTATTTTTTACCCAAAGGGTTGGAAACTATCAGGGAATGTTCGGCCTATGAATATAAACTGCCCTGCAAAGCCAGGTCGCTGTGGGATGAATAGTTTTCGAGAAATCAAAGTCGTAGGTTCGAATAAAAATTTCCGAACTACGACCCTACTTTGAAACGATATAAAACTGGTTTCCCGATGAGTGAGGTGATCGCCCACTGCAGGATCTGTTCAGTTTTACTAGAGTAATCTACAGGCGAAATCGGGGCGCTGTGGCTCTAATAGAACCAGAGAAAATCGCGATTTACATATTTTTTTCCGACACGGAGCGGCGAAAAGGGGCTACTTCTAGCCCTGGGGCCGGAGCACCACGCGCGCCCAGCCATATTGACGGTCGTGCCCTGTGACTCAGATCACGGGTGTCTGAAGGCGGGTCTGGAGTGTGGTCTGGTGGCTTAGAGAAGTTGCGTGCTGGATCTCTGCTCGTTTCGGCTGTCTGTGTCGTGGGTTCGACTCTTGACTTTTCAGGCCCTTTTTTTTTTTTTTTTTTTTTTTTTATTTTATACCCCAGGGGATGGAGACTATCAGGGAATGTTCGGCTTACGAATATAAACTGCCCTGCAAAGCCAGGTCGCTGTGGGATGAATAGTTTTCGAGAAATCAAAGTTGTAAAAATTTCGAACTACGACCCTACTTTGAAACGATATAAAACTGGTTTCCCGATGAGTGAGGTGATCGCCCACTTCAGGATCTGTTCAGTTTTACTAGAGTAATCTACAGGCGAAGTCGGGGCGCTGTAGCTTAAATACTTTCCGAGAAAATCGCGATTTACATATTTTTTTCCGACATCGGCCTGCCGAAAAGGTGCTTTCTCGGGCCGACCGGGGCGCTGGGCCGCGCGCCCAGCCAATGGGCTGGCTTGCAAACCTGTGACTCTTATACCGGTGTCTGTGCGCGGGTCTGGAGTGTGGTCTGGTGGCTTAGAGAGTTGCGTGCTGGATCTCTACTCGATTCGGCTCTCCGTGTCGTAGGTTCGACTCTTTTTCACTTTTGGGGGTATTTTTTTTTTTTTTTTATTTTTTACCCCAGGGGAATTTAGAAACTATCAGGGAATGTTCGGCTTATGAATATAAACTGCCCCGCAAAGCCAGGACGCTGTGGGATGAATAGTTTTCGAGAAATCAAAGTTCTAATAATTTCGAACTACGACCCTACTTTGAAACGATATAAAACTGGTTTCCCGGTGCGTTAGGTGATCGCCCACTTCAGGATCTGTTCAGTTTTACTAGAAGAATATACAGGCGAAGTCGGGGCGCTGTAGCTTAAATACTTTCGAGAAAATCGCGATTTACATATTTTTTTCCGACATCGGCCTGCCGAAAAGGTGCTTTCTCGGCCGACCGGGGCGCTGGGCCGCGCGCCCAGCCAATGGGCTGGCTTGCAAACCTGTGACTCTTATACCGGTGTCTGAGCGCGGGTCTGGAGTGTGGTCTGGTAGCTTAGAGAGTTGCGTGCTGGATCTCTACTCGATTCGGCTCTCCGTGTCGTAGGTTCGACTCTTTGACTTTTGGGGGATTTTTTTTTTTTTTTATTTTTTACCCCAGGGGATAGGAACTATCAGGAATGTTCGGCTTGTGAATATAAACTGCCTTGCAAAGCCAGGTCGCTGTGGGATGAATAGTTTTCGAGAAATCAAAGTTCTAAAAATTTCGAACTACGACACTACTTTGAAACGATATAAAACTGGTTTCCCAAAGCGTGAGGGGATCGCCCATTTCCGGATCTGTTCAGTTTTACTAGAGTAAACTACAGGCGAAGTCGGGGCGCTGTAGCTCAAATACTTTCTGAGAAAATTGCGATTTACATATTTTTTTCCGACATCGGCCTGCCGAAAAGGTGCTTTCTCGGGCCGACCGGGGCGCAGGGCCGCGCGCCCAGCCAATGGGCTGGCCTGGAAACCTGTGACTCTTATACCGGTGTCTGAGCGCGGGTCTGGAGTGTGGTCTGGTAGCTTAGAGAGTTGCGTGCTGGATCTCTACTCGATTCGGCTCTCCGTGTCGTAGGTTCGACTCTTGACTTTTAGAGGTATTTTTTTTTACTTTTTTCATTTTTTACCCCAGGGGATGGAGACTAGCCAGGAATGTTCGGCTTACGAATATAAACTGCCCTGCAAAGCCAGGTCGCTGTAAGCTGAATAGTTTTCGAGAAATCAAAGTTCTAATAATTTCGAACTACGACCCTACTTTGAAACGATATAAAACTGGTTTCCCAAAGCGTGAGGGGATCGCCCATTTCCGGATCTGTTCAGTTTTACTAGAGTAATCTACAGGCGAAGTCGGGGCGCTGTAGCTTAAATACTTTCCGAGAAAATTGCGATTTACGAATTTTTTTCCGACATCGGCCTGCCGAAAAGGTGCTTTCTCGGGCCGACCGGGGCGCAGGGCCGCGCGCCCAGCCAATGGGCTGGCCTGCAAACCTGTGACTCATATACCGGTGTCTGAGCGCGGGTCTGGAGTGTGGTCTGGTGGCTCAGAAAGTTGCATGCTGGACCGCTGCTCGTTTCGGCTCTCCGTGTCGTAGGTTCGACTCTTGACTTTTGGGGATATTTTTTATTTTTTTTATTTTTTTTTAGGGGATTTAGGAACTATCAGGGAATGTTAGGCCCATGAATATAAACTGCCTTGCAAAGCCCGGTCGCTGAGGGATGAATAGTTTTCGAGAAATCAAAGTTCTAAAAATTTCGAACTACGACACTACTTTGAAACGATATAAAACTGGTTTCCCAAAGCGTGAGGTGATCGCCCATTTCCGGATCTGTTCAGTTTTACTAGAGTAAACTACAGGCGAAGTCGGGGCGCTGTAGCTCAAATACTTTCCGAGAAAATCGCGATTTACATATTTTTTTTCCGACATCGGCCTGCCGAAAAGGTGCTTTCTCGGGCCGACCGGGGCGCTGGGCCGCGCGCCCAGCCAATGGGCTGGCTTGCAAACCTGTGACTCTTATACCGGTGTCTGAGCGCGGGTCTGGAGTGTTGTCTGGTGGCTCAGAGAAGTTGCGCTGGATCTCTACTCGATTCGGCTCTCCGTGTCGTAGGTTCGACTTGACTTTTCGACTTTTGGGGGATTTTTTTTTTTTTTTTTTTTTACCCCAGGGGATTTAGGAACTAGCCAGGAATGTTCGGCTTGTGAATATAAACTGCCCTGCAAAGCCAGGTCGCTGTGGGATGAATAGTTTTCGAGAAATCAAAGTTCTAAAAATTTCGAACTACGACCCTACTTTGAAACGATATAAAACTGGTTTCCCGATGCGTGAGGTGATCGCCCACTTCAGGATCTGTTCAGTTTTACTAGAGTAATCTACAGGCGAAGTCGGGGCGCTGTAGCTTAAATACTTTCCGAGAAAATTGCGATTTACATATTTTTTCCGACATCGGCCTGCCGAAAAGGTGCTTTCTCGGGCCGACCGGGGCGCAGGGCCGCGCGCCCAGCCAATGGGCTGGCCTGCAAACCTGTGACTCTTATACCGGTGTCTGAGCGCGGGTCTGGAGTGTGGTCTGGTGGCTCAGAAAGTTGCATGCTGGACCGCTGGTGGTTTCGGCTCTCCGTGTCGTAGGTTCGACTCTTGACTTTTGGGGGATTTTTTTTATTTCTTTATTTTTTTACCCCAGGGAATGGAGACTAGCCAGGAATGTTCGGCTTGTGAATATAAACTGCCTTGCAAAGCCAGGTCGCTGTGGGATGAATAGTTTTCGAGAAATCAAAGTTCTAAAAATTTCGAACTACGACCCTACTTTGAAACGATATAAAACTGGTTTCCCGGTGCGTTAGGTGATCGCCCACTTCAGGATCTGTTCAGTTTTACTAGAAGAATCTACAGGCTAAATCGGGGCGCTGTAGCTCAAATACTTTCCGAGATAATGGCGATTTACATATTTTTTTTCGATATCGGCCTGCCGAAATGGGGCTTTCTCGGGGCGCCCGGAGCGCAGGGCCGCGCGCCCTGCCAATGGGCTGGCCTGGAAACCTGTGACTCATATACCGGTGTCTGAGCGCGGGTCTGGAGTGTGGTCTGGTGGCTCAGAAAGTTGCATGCTGGACCGCTGGTCGTTTCGGCTCTCCGTGTCGTAGGTTCGACTCTTGACTTTTGGGGATATTTTTTTCATTTTTTTTTTTTTTACCCCAGGGGATAGGAACTATCAGGGAATGTTCGGCCCATGAATATAAACTGCCTTGCAAAGCCCGGTCGCTGAGGGATGAATAGTTTTCGAGAAATCAAAGTTCTAAAAATTTCGAACTACGACACTACTTTGAAACGATATAAAACTGGTTTCCCGAAGCGTGAGGGGATCGGCCATTTCAGGATCTGTTCAGTTTTACTAGAGTAAACTATAGGCGAAGTCGGGGCGCTGTAGCTCAAATACTTTCCGAGAAAATTGCGATTTACATATTTTTTTCCGACATCGGCCTGCCGAAAAGGTGCTTTCTCGGGCCGACCGGGGCGCAGGGCCGCGCGCCCAGCCAATGGGCTGGCTTGCAAACCTGTGACTCTTTTACCGGTGTCTGAGCGCGGGTCTGGAGTGTGGTCTGGTGGCTCAGAAAGATGCATGCTGGACCGCTGGTCGTTTCGGCTCTCCGTGTCGTAGGTTCGACTCTTGACTTTTGGGGGATTTTTTTATTTCTTTATTTTTTTTACCCCAGCCAGGAATGTTCGGCTTGTGAATATAAACTGCCCTGCAAAGCCAGGTCGCTGTGGGATGAATAGTTTCCGAGAAATCAAAGTTGTAAAAATTTCGAACTACGATCCTACTTTGAAACGATATAAAACTGGTTTCCCGATGAGTGAGGTGATCGCCCATTTCCGGATCTGTTCAGTTTTACTAGAGTAAACTACAGGCGAAGTCGGGGCGCTGTAGCTCAAATACTTTCTGAGAAAATTGCGATTTACGAATTTTTTTCCGACATCGGCCTGCCGAAAAGGTGCTTTCTCGGGCCGACCGGGGCGCTGGGCCGCGCGCCCAGCCAATGGGCTGGCTTGCAAACCTGTGACTCTTATACCGGTGTCTGAGCGCGGGTCTGGAGTGTGGTCTGGTAGCTTAGAGAGTTGCGTGCTGGATCTCTACTCGATTCGGCTCTCCGTGTCGTAGGTTCGACTCTTGACTTTTGGGGGATTTTTTTTATTTTTTTATTTTTTTTTACCCCAGCCAGGAATGTTCGGCTTGTGAATATAAACTGCCCTGCAAAGCCAGGTCGCTGTGGGATGAATAGTTTTCGAGAAATCAAAGTTGTAAAAATTTCGAACTACGACCCTACTTTGAAACGATATAAAACTGGTTTCCCGATGAGTGAGGTGATCGCCCACTTCAGGATCTGTTCAGTTTTACTAGAGTAATCTACAGGCGAAGTCGGGGCGCTGTAGCTTAAATACTTTCCGAGATAATGGCGATTTACATATTTTTTCCGACATCGGCCTGCCGAAAAGGTGCTTTCTCGGGCCGACCGGGGCGCTGGGCCGCGCGCCCAGCCAATTCTGGCTTGCAAACCTGTGACTCTTATACCGGTGTCTGAGCGCGGGTCTGGAGTGTGGTCTGGTAGCTTAGAGAGTTGCGTGCTGGATCTCTACTCGATTCGGCTCTCCGTGTCGTAGGTTCGACTCTTGACTTTTGGGGGATTTTTTTTATTTCTTTATTTTTTACCCCAGGGGATAGGAACTATCAGGGAATGTTCGGCTTATGAATATAAACTGCCTTGCAAAGCCAGGTCGCTGTGGGATGAATAGTTTTCGAGAAATCAAAGTTGTAAAAATTTCGAACTACGACCCTACTTTGAAACGATATAAAACTGGTTTCCCGATGAGTGAGGTGATCGCCCACTTCAGGATCTGTTCAGTTTTACTAGAGTAATCCACAGGCGAAGTCGGGGCGCTGTAGCTCAAATACTTTCCGAGAAAATTGAGATTTACGAATTTTTTTCCGACATCGGCCTGCCGAAAAGGTGCTTTCTCGGGCCGACCGGGGCGCAGGGCCGCGCGCCCAGCCAATGGGCTGGCTTGCAAACCTGTGACTCTTATACCGGTGTCTGAGCGCGGGTCTGGAGTGTGGTCTGGTGGCTCAGAAAGTTGCGTGCTGGATCTTTGCTCGTGCGGCTCTCCGTGTCGTAGGTTCGACTCTTGACTTTTGGGGGTAATTTTTATTTTTTTTATTTTTTTATTTTTTACCCCAGCGGATAGGAACTATCAGGGAATGTTCGGCTTGTGAATATAAACTGCCTTGCAAAGCCAGGTCGCTGTGGGATGAATAGTTTTCGAGAAATCAAAGTTGTAAAAATTTCGAACTACGACCCTACTTTGAAACGATATAAAACTGGTTTCCCGATGCGTGAGGTGATCGCCCACTTCAGGATCTGTTCAGTTTTACTAGAGTAATCTACAGGCGAAGTCGGGGCGCTGTAGCTTAAATACTTTCCGAGAAAATCGCGATTTACATATTTTTTTCCGACATCGGCCTGCCGAAAAGGTGCTTTCTCGGGCCGACCGGGGCGCTGGGCCGCGCGCCCAGCCAATGGGCTGGCTTGCAAACCTGTGACTCTTATACCGGTGTCTGAGCGCGGGTCTGGTGTGTGGTCTGGTAGCTTAGAGAGTTGCGTGCTGGATCTCTACTCGATTCGGCTCTCCGTGTCGTGGGTTCGACTCTTGACTTTTGGGGTATTTTTTTCACTTTTTTTTATTTTTTACCCCAGGGAATGGAGACTAGCCAGGAATGTTCGGCTTGTGAATATAAACTGCTCTGCAAAGCCAGGTCGCTGTGGGATGAATAGTTTTCGAGAAATCAAAGTTGTAAAAATTTCGAACTACGACCCTACTTTGAAACGATATAAAACTGGTTTCCCGATGAGTGAGGTGATCGCCCACTTCAGGATCTGTTCAGTTTTACTAGAGTAATCTACAGGCGAAGTCGGGGCGCTGTAGCTTAAATACTTTCCGAGAAAATCGCGATTTACATATTTTTCCGACATCGGCCTGCCGAAAAGGTGCTTTCTCGGGCCGACCGGGGCGCTGGGCCGCGCGCCCAGCCAATGGGCTGGCTTGCAAACCTGTGACTCTTATACCGGTGTCTGAGCGCGGGTCTGGAGTGTGGTCTGGTAGCTTAGAGAGTTGCGTGCTGGATCTCTACTCGATTCGGCTCTCCGTGTCGTAGGTTCGACTCTTGACTTTTGGGGGATTTTTTTATTTTTTTTTTTTTTTACCCCAGGGGATAGGAACTAGCCAGGGAATGTTCGGCTTGTGAATATAAACTGCCTTGCAAAGCCAGGTCGCTGTGGGATGAATAGTTTTCGAGAAATCAAAGTTGTAAAAATTTCGAACTACGACCCTACTTTGAAACGATATAAAACTGGTTTCCCGATGAGTGAGGTGATCGCCCACTTCAGGATCTGTTCAGTTTTACTAGAGTAATCTACAGGCGAAGTCGGGGCGCTGTAGCTTAAATACTTTCCGAGAAAATCGCGATTTACATTTTTTTTTCGACATCGGCCTGCCGAAAAGGTGCTTTCTCGGGCCGACCGGGGCGCAGGGCCGCGCGCCCAGCCAATGGGCTGGCTTGCAAACCTGTGACTCTTATACCGGTGTCTGAGCGCGGGTCTGGAGTGTGGTCTGGTGGCTCAGAAAGATGCGTGCTGGATCTCTGCTCGTGCGGCTCTCCGTGTCGTGCGTTCGACTCTCGACTTTTGGGGGTAATTTTTATTTTTTTTATTTTTTTACCCCAGGGGATAGGAACTATCAGGGAATGTTCGGCTTGTGAATATAAACTGCCTTGCAAAGCCAGGTCGCTGTGGGATGAATAGTTTTCGAGAAATCAAAGTTGTAAAAATTTCGAACTACGACCCTACTTTGAAACGATATAAAACTGGTTTCCCGATGCGTGTGGTGATCGCCCACTTCAGGATCTGTTCAGTTTTACTAGAGTAATCTACAGGCGAAGTCGGGGCGCTGTAGCTCAAATACTTTCCGAGAAAATTGCGATTTACATATTTTTTTCCGACATCGGCCTGCCGAAAAGGTGCTTTCTCGGGCCGACCGGGGCGCTGGGCCGCGCGCCCAGCCAATGGGCTGGCTTGCAAACCTGTGACTCTTATACCTGTGTCTGAGCGCGGGTCTGGAGTGTGGTCTGGTGGCTCAGAAAGTTGCATGCTGGACCGCTGGTCGTTTCGGCTCTCCGTGTCGTAGGTTCGACTCTTGACTTTTAGGGGGATTTTTTTTATTTTTTTATTTTTTACTCCAGGGAATGGAGACTAGCCAGGAATGTTCGGCTTGTGAATATAAACTGCTCTGCAAAGCCAGGTCTAGAAATTTCGAACTACGACCCTACTTTGAAACGATATAAAACTGGTTTCCCGATGAGTGAGGTGATCGCCCACTTCAGGATCTGTTCAGTTTTACTAGAGTAATCTACAGGCGAAGTCGGGGCGCTGTAGCTTAAATACTTTCCGAGAAAATCGCGATTTACATATTTTTTTCCGACATCGGCCTGCCGAAAAGGTGCTTTCTCGGGCCGACCGGGGCGCTGGGCCGCGCGCCCAGCCAATGGGCTGGCTTGCAAACCTGTGACTCTTATACCGGTGTCTGAGCGCGGGTCTGGAGTGTGGTCTGGTAGCTTAGAGAGTTGCGTGCTGGATCTCTACTCGATTCGGCTCTCCGTGTCGTAGGTTCGACTCTTGACTTTTGGGGGATTTTTTTTTTTTTTTTTTTTACCCCAGCTAATTTAGACTAGCCAGGAATGTTCGGCTTGTGAATATAAACTGCCTTGCAAAGCCAGGTCGCTGTGGGATGAATAGTTTTCGAGAAATCAAAGTTGTAAAAATTTCGAACTACGACCCTACTTTGAAACGATATAAAACTGGTTTCCCGATGAGTGAGGTGATCGCCCACTTCAGGATCTGTTCAGTTTTACTAGAGTAATCTACAGGCGAAGTCGGGGCGCTGTAGCTTAAATACTTTCCGAGAAAATCGCGATTTACATATTTTTTCCGACATCGGCCTGCCGAAAAGGTGCTTTCTCGGGCCGACCGGGGCGCTGGGCCGCGCGCCCAGCCAATGGGCTGGCTTGCAAACCTGTGACTCTTATACCGGTGTCTGAGCGCGGGTCTGGAGTGTGGTCTGGTAGCTTAGAGAGTTGCGTGCTGGATCTCTACTCGATTCGGCTCTCCGTGTCGTAGGTTCGACTCTTGACTTTTGGGGGATTTTTTTTTTTTTTTTTTTTTACCCCAGCTAATTTAGACTAGCCAGGAATGTTCGGCTTGTGAATATAAACTGCCTTGCAAAGCCAGGTCGCTGTGGGATGAATAGTTTTCGAGAAATCAAAGTTGTAAAAATTTCGAACTACGACCCTACTTTGAAACGATATAAAACTGGTTTCCCGATGAGTGAGGTGATCGCCCACTTCAGGATCTGTTCAGTTTTACTAGAGTAATCTACAGGCGAAGTCGGGGCGCTGTAGCTTAAATACTTTCCGAGAAAATCGCGATTTACATATTTTTTTCCGACATCGGCCTGCCGAAAAGGTGCTTTCTCGGGCCGACCGGGGCGCTGGGCACGCGCGCCCAGCCAATGGGCTGGCTTGCAAACCTGTGACTCTTATACCGGTGTCTGAGCGCGGGTCTGGAGTGTGGTCTGGTAGCTTAGAGAGTTGCGTGCTGGATCTCTGCTCGATTCGGCTCTCCGTGTCGTAGGTTCGACTCTTGACTTTTGGGGGTATTTTTTTTTTTTATTTTTTACCCCAGGGGTTGGGAACTATCAGGGAATGTTCGGCTTGTGAATATAAACTGCCTTGCAAAGCCAGGTCGCTGTGGGATGAATAGTTTTCGAGAAATCAAAGTTGTAAAAATTTCGAACTACGACCCTACTTTGAAACGATATAAAACTGGTTTCCCGATGAGTGAGGTGATCGCCCACTTCAGGATCTGTTCAGTTTTACTAGAGTAATCTACAGGCGAAGTCGGGGCGCTGTAGCTCAAATACTTTCCGAGAAAATCGCGATTTCCTTTTTTTTTTCGACATCGGCCTGCCGAAAAGGTGCTTTCTCGGGCCGACCGGGGCGCTGGGCCGCGCGCCCAGCCAATGGGCTGGCTTGCAAACCTGTGACTCTTATACCGGTGTCTGAGCGCGGGTCTGGAGTGTGGTCTGGTAGCTTAGAGAGTTGCGTGCTGGATCTCTACTCGATTCGGCTCTCCGTGTCGTAGGTTCGACTCTTGACTTTTGGGGGATTTTTTTTATTTTTTTATTTTTTTTACCCCAGCTAATTTAGACTAGCCAGGAATGTTCGGCTTGTGAATATAAACTGCCCTGCAAAGCCAGGTCGCTGTGGGATGAATAGTTTTCGAGAAATCAAAGTTGTAAAAATTTCGAACTACGACCCTACTTTGAAACGATATAAAACTGGTTTCCCGGTGCGTGAGGTGATCGCCCACTTCAGGATCTGTTCAGTTTTACTAGAGTAATCCACAGGCGAAGTCGGGGCGCTGTAGCTCAAATACTTTCCGAGAAAATCGCGATTTACATATTTTTTCCGACATCGGCCTGCCGAAAAGGTGCTTTCTCGGGCCGACTGGGGCGCAGGGCCGCGCGCCCAGCCAATGGGCTTGCAAACCTGTGACTCATATACCGGTGTCTGAGCGCGGGTCTGGAGTGTGGTCTGGTGGCTCAGGAAGTTGCGTGCTGGATCGCTGCTCAATTCGGCTCTCCGTGTCGTAGGTTCGACTCTTGACTTTTAGGGGTATTTTTTTTATTTTTTTTATTTTTTACCCCAGGGAATGGAGACTAGCCAGGAATGTTCGGCTTGTGAATATAAACTGCCTTGCAAAGCCAGGTCGCTGTGGGATGAATAGTTTTCGAGAAATCAAAGTTGTAAAAATTTCGAACTACGACCCTACTTTGAAACGATATAAAACTGGTTTCCCGATGAGTGAGGTGATCGCCCACTTCAGGATCTGTTCAGTTTTACTAGAGTAATCTACAGGCGAAGTCGGGGCGCTGTAGCTTAAATACTTTCCGAGAAAATCGCGATTTACCTTTTTTTTCCGACATCGGCCTGCCGAAAAGGTGCTTTCTCGGGCCGACCGGGGCGCTGGGCCGCGCGCCCAGCCAATGGGCTGGCTTGCAAACCTGTGACTCTTATACCGGTGTCTGAGCGCGGGTCTGGAGTGTGGTCTGGTAGCTTAGAGAGTTGCGTGCTGGATCTCTACTCGATTCGGCTCTCCGTGTCGTAGGTTCGACTCTTGACTTTTGGGGGATTTTTTTTTTATTTTTTTTTACCCCAGCTAATTTAGACTAGCCAGGAATGTTCGGCTTGTGAATATAAACTGCCCTGCAAAGCCAGGTCGCTGTGGGATGAATAGTTTTCGAGAAATCAAAGTTGTAAAAATTTCGAACTACGACCCTACTTTGAAACGATATAAAACTGGTTTCCCAAAGCTCTAGGGGATCGCCCATTTCCGGATCTGTTCAGTTTTACTAGAGTAAACTACAGGCGAAGTCGGGGCGCTGTAGCTTAAATACTTTCCGAGAAAATCGCGATTTACATATTTTTCCGACATCGGCCTGCCGAAAAGGTGCTTTCTCGGGCCGACCGGGGCGCGGGCCGCGCGCCCAGCCAATGGGCTGGCTTGCACACCTGTGACTCTTATACCGGTGTCTGAGCGCGGGTCTGGAGTGTGGTCTGGTGGCTTAGAGAGTTGCGTGCTGGATCTCTACTCGATTCGGCTCTCCGTGTCGTAGGTTCGACTCTTGACTTTTGGGGATATTTTTTTTTTTTTATTTTTTACCCCAGGGGATAGGAACTATCAGGGAATGTTCGGCTTGTGAATATAAACTGCCTTGCAAAGCCAGGTCGCTGTGGGATGAATAGTTTTCGAGAAATCAAAGTTCTAGAAATTTCGAACTACGGCCCTACTTTGAAACGATATAAAACTGGTTTCCCGATGCGTGAGGTGATCGCCCACTTCAGGATCTGTTCAGTTTTACTAGAGTAATCTACAGGCGAAGTCGGGGCGCTGTAGCTCAAATACTTTCCGAGAAAATTGCGATTTACATATTTTTTTCCGACATCGGCCTGCCGAAAAGGTGCTTTCTCGGGCCGACCGGGGCGCAGGGCCGCGCGCCCAGCCAATGGGCTGGCCTGCAAACCTGTGACTCATATACCGGTGTCTGAGCGCGGGTCTGGAGTGTGGTCTGGTGGCTCAGAAAGTTGCATGCTGGACCGCTGGTGGTTTCGGCTCTCCGTGTCGTAGGTTCGACTCTTGACTTTTGGGGGATTTTTTTATTTCTTTATTTTTTTACCCCAGCCAATGGGGACTAGCCAGGAATGTTCGGCTTGTGAATATAAACTGCCTTGCAAAGCCAGGTCGCTGTGGGATGAATAGTTTTCGAGAAATCAAAGTTGTAAAAATTTCGAACTACGACCCTACTTTGAAACGATATAAAACTGGTTTCCCGATGAGTGAGGTGATCGCCCACTTCAGGATCTGTTCAGTTTTACTAGAGTAATCTACAGGCGAAGTCGGGGCGCTGTAGCTTAAATACTTTCCAGAGAAAATCGCGATTTACATTTTTTTTCCGACATCGGCCTGCCGAAAAGGTGCTTTCTCGGGCCGACCGGGGCGCTGGGCCGCGCGCCCAGCCAATGAGCTGGCTTGCAAACCTGTGACTCTTATACCGGTGTCTGAGCGCGGGTCTGGAGTGTGGTCTGGTAGCTTAGAGAGTTGCGTGCTGGATCTCTACTCGATTCGGCTCTCCGTGTCGTAGGTTCGACTCTTGACTTTTGGGGATATTTTTTATTTTTTTATTTTTTACCCAAAGGGTTGGAAACTATCAGGGAATGTTCGGCCTATGAATATAAACTGCCTTGCAAAGCCAGGTCGCTGTGGGATGAATAGTTTTCGAGAAATCAAAGTTGTAAAAATTTCGAACTACGACCCTACTTTGAAACGATATAAAACTGGTTTCCCGATGAGTGAGGTGATCGCCCACTTCAGGATCTGTTCAGTTTTACTAGAGTAATCTACAGGCGAAGTCGGGGCGCTGTAGCTTAAATACTTTCCGAGAAAATCGCGATTTACATATTTTTTCCGACATCGGCCTGCCGAAAAGGTGCTTTCTCGGGCCGACCGGGGCGCTGGGCCGCGCCCAGCCAATGCGCCCAGCCAATGGGCTGGCTTGCAAACCTGTGACTCTTATACCGGTGTCTGAGCGCAGTGCTGGAGTGTGGTCTGGTAGCTTAGAGAGTTGCGTGCTGGATCTCTACTCGATTCGGCTCTCCGTGTCGTAGGTTCGACTCTTGACTTTTGGGGGATTTTTTTATTTTTTTTTATTTTTTTTTTACCCCAGCCAGGAATGTTCGGCTTGTGAATATAAACTGCCCTGCAAAGCCAGGTCGCTGTGGGATGAATAGTTTTCGAGAAATCAAAGTTGTAAAAATTTCGAACTACGACCCTACTTTGAAACGATATAAAACTGGTTTCCCGATGAGTGAGGTGATCGCCCACTTCAGGATCTGTTCAGTTTTACTAGAGTAATCTACAGGCGAAGTCGGGGCGCTGTAGCTTAAATACTTTCCGAGAAAATCGCGATTTACATATTTTTTTCCGACATCGGCCTGCCGAAAAGGTGCTTTCTCGGGCCGACCGGGGCGCTGGGCCGCGCGCCCAGCCAATGAGCTGGCTTGCGAACCTGTGACTCTTATACCGGTGTCTGAGCGCGGGTCTGGAGTGTGGTCTGGTAGCTTAGAGAGTTGCGTGCTGGATCTCTACTCGATTCGGCTCTCCGTGTCGTAGGTTCGACTCTTGACTTTTGGGGGATTTTTTTTTTTTTTTTTTTTTTTACCCCAGGGAATGAAAACTAGCCAGGAATGTTCGGCTTGTGAATATAAACTGCCTTGCAAAGCCAGGTCGCTGTGGGATGAATAGTTTTCGAGAAATCAAAGTTGTAAAAATTTCGAACTACGACCCTACTTTGAAACGATATAAAACTGGTTTCCCGATGAGTGAGGTGATCGCCCACTTCAGGATCTGTTCAGTTTTACTAGAGTAATCTACAGGCGAAGTCGGGGCGCTGTAGCTCAAATACTTTCCGAGAAAATCGCGATTTACATATTTTTTTCCGACATCGGCCTGCCGAAAAGGTGCTTTCTCGGGCCGACCGGGGCGCAGGGCCGCGCGCCCAGCCAATGGGCTTGCCTGCAAACCTGTGACTCTTATACCGGTGTCTGAGCGCGGGTCTGGAGTGTGGTCTGGTGGCTTAGAGAGTTGCGTGCTGGATCTCTGGACTCGATTCGGCTCTCCGTGTCGTAGGTTCGACTCTTGACTTTTGGGGATTTTTTTTATTTTTTTATTTTTTTACCCCAGGGGATAGAAACTATCAGGGAATGTACGGCCCATAAATATAAACTGCCTTGCAAAGCCAGGTCGCTGTGGGATGAATAGTTTTCGAGAAATCAAAGTTCTAAAAATTTCGAACTACGACCCTACTTTGAAACGATATAAAACTGGTTTCCCGGTGCGTGAGGTGATCGCCCACTTCAGGATCTGTTCAGTTTTACTAGAGTAATCTACAGGCGAAGTCGGGGCGCTGTAGCTCAAATACTTTCCGAGATAATGGCGATTTACATATTTTTTTTCGACATCGGCCTGCCGAAATGGGGCTTTCTCGGGGCGCCCGGAGCGCAGGGCCGCGCGCCCAGCCAATGGGCTGGCTTGCAAACCTGTGACTCTTATACCGGTGTCTGAGCGCGGGTCTGGAGTGTGGTCTGGTGGCTTAGAGAGTTGCGTGCTGGATCTCTACTCGATTCGGCTCTCCGTGTCGTAGGTTCGACTCTTGACTTTTGGGGGATTTTTTTATTTTTTTATTTTTTTACCCCAGCCAATGGGGACTAGCCAGGAATGTTCGGCCCATGAATATAAACTGCCCTGCAAAGCCAGGTCGCTGTGGGATGAATAGTTTTCGAGAAATCAAAGTTCTAAAAATTTCGAACTACGACCCTACTTTGAAACGATATAAAACTGGTTTCCCAAAGCGTGAGGGGATCGCCCATTTCCGGATCTGTTCAGTTTTACTAGAGTAATCTACAGGCGAAGTCGGGGCGCTGTAGCTCAAATACTTTCCGAGAAAATGGCGATTTACATATTTTTTTCCGACATCGGCCTGCCGAAAAGGTGCTTTCTCGGGCCGACCGGGGCGCAGGGCCGCGCGCCCAGCCAATGGGCTGGCCTGCAAACCTGTGACTCATATACCAGAGTCTGAGCGCGGGTCTGGAGTGTGGTCTGGTGGCTCAGAAAGTTGCGTGCTGGATCTCTACTCGATTCGGCTCTCCGTGTCGTAGGTTCGACTCTTGACTTTTGGGGATATTTTTTATTTTTTTTATTTTTTACCCCAGGGGATAGGAACTATCAGGGAATGTTCGGCTTGTGAATATAAACTGCCTTGCAAAGCCAGGTCGCTGTGGGATGAATAGTTTTCGAGAAATCAAAGTTGTAAAAATTTCGAACTACGACCCTACTTTGAAACGATATAAAACTGGTTTCCCAAAGCGTGAGGTGATCGCCCACTTCAGGATCTGTTCAGTTTTACTAGAGTAATCTACAGGCGAAGTCGGGGCGCTGTAGCTTAAATACTTTCCGAGAAAATCGCGATTTACATATTTTTTCCGACATCGGCCTGCCGAAAAGGTGCTTTCTCGGGCCGACCGGGGCGCTGGGCCGCGCGCCCAGCCAATGGGCTGGCTTGCAAACCTGTGACTCTTATACCGGTGTCTGAGCGCGGGTCTGGAGTGTGGTCTGGTAGCTTAGAGAGTTGCGTGCTGGATCTCTACTCGATTCGGCTCTCCGTGTCGTAGGTTCGACTCTTGACTTTTGGGGATATTTTTTTTTTTTTTTTTTTTTTACCCCAGGGGATTTAGAACTATCCAGGGAATGTTCGGCTTGTGAATATAAACTGCCCTGCAAAGCCAGGTCGCTGAGGGATGAATAGTTTTCGAGAAATCAAAGTTCTAAAAATTTCGAACTACGACACTACTTTGAAACGATATAAAACTGGTTTCCCGATGCGTGTGGTGATCGCCCACTTCAGGATCTGTTCAGTTTTACTAGAGAAATCTACAGGCGAAGTCGGGGCGCTGTAGCTCAAATACTTTCCGAGAAAATTGCGATTTACATATTTTTTTCGACATCGGCCTGCCGAAAAAGGTGCTTTCTCGGGCCGACCGGGGCGCTGGGCCGCGCGCCCAGCCAATGGGCTGGCTTGCAAACCTGTGACTATTATACCGGTGTCTGAGCGCGGGTCTGGAGTGTGGTCTGGTGGCTTAGAGAGTTGCGTGCTGGATCTCTACTCGATTCGGCTCTCCGTGTCGTAGGTTCGACTCTTGACTTTTGGGGGATTTTTTTATTTCTTTATTTTTTTACCCCAGCTAATGGAGACTAGCCAGGAATGTTCGGCTTGTGAATATAAACTGCCTTGCAAAGCCAGGTCGCTGTGGGATGAATAGTTTTCGAGAAATCAAAGTTCTAAAAATTTCGAACTACGACCCTACTTTGAAACGATATAAAACTGGTTTCCCGGTGCGTGAGGTGATCACCCACTTCAGGATCTGTTCAGTTTTACTAGAGTAATCCACAGGCGAAGTCGGGGCGCTGTAGCTCAAATACTTTCCGAGAAAATCGCGATTTACATATTTTTTTTTCCGACATCGGCCTGCCGAAAAGGTGCTTTCTCGGGCCGACCGGGGCGCTGGGCCGCGCGCCCAGCCAATGGGCTGGCTTGCAAACCTGTGACTCTTATACCGGTGTCTGAGCGCGGGTCTGGAGGGTGGTCTGGTAGCTTAGAGAGTTGCGTGCTGGATCTCTACTCGATTCGGCTCTCCGTGTCGTAGGTTCGACTCTTGACTTTTGGGGATATTTTTTTAATTTTTTATTTTTTTACCCCAGGGGATAGAAACTATCAGGGAATGTTCGGCCTATGAATATAAACTGCCTTGCAAAGCCAGGTCGCTGTGGGATGAATAGTTTTCGAGAAATCAAAGTTGTAAAAATTTCGAACTACGACCCTACTTTGAAACGATATAAAACTGGTTTCCCGATGAGTGAGGTGATCGCCCACTTCAGGATCTGTTCAGTTTTACTAGAGTAATCTACAGGCGAAGTCGGGGCGCTGTAGCTTAAATACTTTCCGAGAAAATCGCGATTTACATATTTTTTTCCGACATCGGCCTGCCGAAAAGGTGCTTTCTCGGGCCGACCGGGGCGCTGGGCCGCGCGCCCAGCCAATGGGCTGGCTTGCAAACCTGTGACTCTTATACCGGTGTCTGAGCGCGGGTCTGGAGTGTGGTCTGGTAGCTTAGAGAGTTGCGTGCTGGATCTCTACTCGATTCGGCTCTCCGTGTCGTAGGTTCGACTCTTGACTTTTGGGGGATTTTTTTATTTTTTTTTTTTTTTTTACCCCAGGAGTTCGGCTTGTGAATATAGACTGCGAAACTAGGTCGCTGTGGCTCCAATAGAACCAGAGTTAGAAACCGATTTACGTAAAAATTTGTGTCACGGAGTGGCGGAAAGGGGGCTATTCTAGCTCCCCGGGCCTGGGGCCGAGCACCAATCCGGCAGTAGGGCATGTTTTGGTCGTGACTCTTATACCGGGGCTGAATGGCGCTCTTCTTGTGTGGTCTGGTGGCTCAGAAAGTTGCGTGCTGGATCGCTGCTCGTTTCGGCTCTCCGTGTCGTAGGTTCGACTCTTGACTTTTGGGGGTATTTTTTATTTTTTTATTTTTTACCCCAGGGGATAGGAACTATCAGGGAATGTTCGGCTTGTGAATATAAACTGCCTTGCAAAGCCAGGTCGCTGTGGGATGAATAGTTTTCGAGAAATCAAAGTTGTAAAAATTTCGAACTACGACCCTACTTTGAAACGATATAAAACTGGTTTCCCGATGAGTGAGGTGATCGCCCACTTCAGGATCTGTTCAGTTTTACTAGAGTAATCTACAGGCGAAGTCGGGGCGCTGTAGCTTAAATACTTTCCGAGAAAATCGCGATTTACATATTTTTTTCCGACATCGGCCTGCCGAAAAGGTGCTTTCTCGGGCCGACCGGGGCGCTGGGCCGCGCGCCCAGCCAATGGGCTGGCTTGCAAACCTGTGACTCTTATACCGGTGTCTGAGCGCGGGTCTGGAGTGTGGTCTGGTAGCTTAGAGAGTTGCGTGCTGGATCTCTACTCGATTCGGCTCTCCGTGTCGTAGGTTCGACTCTTGACTTTTGGGGGATTTTTTTTTTATTTTTTTTTACCCCCGCTTATTTAGACTAGCCAGGAATGTTTGGCTTGTGAATATAAACTGCCCTGCAAAGCCAGGTCGCTGTGGGATGAATAGTTTTCGAGAAATCAAAGTTGTAAAAATTTCGAACTACGACCCTACTTTGAAACGATATAAAACTGGTTTCCCGATGAGTGAGGTGATCGCCCACTTCAGGATCTGTTCAGTTTTACTAGAGTAATCTACAGGCGAAGTCGGGGCGCTGTAGCTTAAATACTTTCCGAGAAAATCGCGATTTACATATTTTTTTCCGACATCGGCCTGCCGAAAAGGTGCTTTCTCGGGCCGACCGGGGCGCTGGGCCGCGCGCCCAGCCAATGGGCTGGCTTGCAAACCTGTGACTCTTATACCGGTGTCTGAGCGCGGGTCTGGAGTGTGGTCTGGTGGCTTAGAGAGTTGCGTGCTGAATCTCTACTCGATTCGGCTCTCCCTGTCGTAGGTTCAATTCTTGACTTTTGGAGATATTTTTTATTTTATATTTTTTACCCTAGGGGGATTTTTTTATTTTTTATTTTTTTACCCAAAGGGTTGGAAACTATCAGGGAATGTTCGGCCTATGAATATAAACTGCCCTGCAGAGCCAGGACGCTGTGGGATGAATAGTTTTCGAGAAATCAAAGTTTTAAAAATTTCTACGACCCTACTTTTGAAACGATATAAAACTGGTTTCCCGATGAGTGAGGTGATCGCCCACTTTAAAATCCGTTCAGTTTTACTAGAGTAATCTACAGGCGAAATCGGGGCGCTGTAGCTCCAATACTTTCCGAGAAAATCGCGATTTACGTAAAAATTTTTCGATATCGGCCTGCCGAAAAGGGGGCTTTCTATAGCCAATGGGCTGGCTCAAACCTGCCTCTTATACCGGTGTCTGAGCGCGGGTCTGGAGTGTGGTCTGGTGGCTCAGAAAGTTGCATGCTGGACCGCTGGTGGTTTCGGCTCTCCGTGTCGTAGGTTCGACTCTTGACTTTTGGGGGATTTTTTTTATTTTTTTATTTTTTACCCCAGGGGATAGGAACTATCAGGGAATGTTCGGCCTGTGAATATAAACTGCCTTGCAAAGCCAGGTCGCTGTGGGATGAATAGTTTTCGAGAAATCAAAGTTCTAGAAATTTCGAACTACGGCCCTACTTTGAAACGATATAAAACTGGTTTCCCGATGCGTGAGGTGATCGCCCACTTCAGGATCTGTTCAGTTTTACTAGAGTAATCTACAGGCGAAGTCGAGGCGCTGTAGCTTAAATACTTTCCGAGAAAATCGCGATTTACATATTTTTTCCGACATCGGCCTGCCGAAAAGGTGCTTTCTCGGGCCGACCGGGGCGCTGGGCCGCGCGCCCAGCCAATGGGCTGGCTTGCAAACCTGCCTCTTATACCGGTGTCTGAGCGCGGGTCTGGGAGTGTGTGGTCTGGTAGCTCAGAGAGTTGCGTGCTGGATCGCTGCTCATATCGACTCTCCGTGTCGTAGGTTCGACTCTTGACTTTGGGGACTCTTGATTTTTTTTTTTTTTTTTTTTACCCCAGGGGATTTAGGAACTATCAGGAATGTTCGGCTTGTGAATATAAACTGCCCCGCAAATCCAGGACGCTCTGGGATGAATAGTTTTCGAGAAATCAAAGTTCTAATAATTTCGAACTACGACCCTACTTTGAAACGATATAAAACTGGTTTCCCGATGCGTGAGGTGATCGCCCACTTCAGGATCTGTTCAGTTTTACTAGAGTAATCTACAGGCGAAGTCGAGGCGCTGTAGCTCAAATACTTTCCGAGAAAATCGCGATTCACATATTTTTTTCCGACATCGGCCTGCCGAAAAGGTGCTTTCTCGGGCCGACCGGGGCGCTGGGCCGCGCGCCCAGCCAATGGGCTGGCTTGCACACCTGTGACTCTTTTACCTGTGTCTGGAGTGTCTGGAGTGTCTGGAGTGTGGTCTGGTAGCTTAGACTTTGGGGGTTGCGTGCTGGATCTCTACTCGATTTACGGCTCTCGTGTCGTAGGTTCGACTCTTGACTTTTGGGGGATTTTTTTGGCTACTTTTCTTTTTTTGGTGGCTCATTTTTTACCCCGGCTCTCCGTGTCGTAGGTTCTGACTCTTGACTTTGGGGATATTTTTTTATTTTTTTTTTTACCCCAGGAAGGAACTATCAGGGAATGTTCGGCTTGTGAATATAAACTGCCTTGCAAAGCCAGGTCGCTGTGGGATGAATAGTTTTCGAGAAATCAAAGTTCTAATAATTTCGAACTACGACCCTACTTTGAAACGATATAAAACTGGTTTCCCGGTGCGTTAGGTGATCGCCCACTTCAGGATCTGTTCAGTTTTACTCGATGAATTTACAGGCTAAATCGGGGCGCTGTAGCTCAAATACTTTCCGAGATAATGGCGATTTACATATTTTTTTTCGATATCGGCCTGCCGAAATGGGGCTTTTTCGTTGCGCCCGGAGCGCAGGGCCGCGCGCCCAGCCAATGGGCTGGCTTGCAAACCTGTGACTCTTATACCGGTGTCTGAGCGCGGGTCTGGAGTGTGGTCTGGTAGCTTAGAGAGTTGCGTGCTGGATCTCTACTCGATTCGGCTCTCCGTGTCGTAGGTTCGACTCTTGACTTTTGGGGGATTTTTTTATTTTTTATTTTTTCGGTTTTTGTCTGAGCACAGGTCTGAGTACCCGAAAGGGGAGTCAGCTAGGACTAAAACTATCTCGGGAAATGTGGACGCTGTGTCCATATAAACCAGAGATAAAGCCGATTTACAAAAATTTCTGTCACTACGGAATAAAACTGGCCGGAATGGGGGCTCTTCTGGCTTCCCAGGCGCCGGAAATCGCCCGCCGTTTGAAGGGTCTGCAAAGCCATGCCTCATATATCGGTGTCTGATGGCGGGTCTGGTGTGTGGTCTGGTGGCTCAGGAAGTTGCGTGCTGGATCGCTGCTCGTTTCGGCTCTCTGTGTCGTAGGTTCGACTCTTCGCTTTTCAGGCTAATTTTTTTTTTTTTTTTTAATTTATCCCCGGGGGATGGAAACTATCAGGGAATGTTCGGCCTATGAATATAAACTGCCCCGCAAATCCAGGACGCTCTGGGATGAATAGTTTTCGAGAAATCAAAGTTCTAATAATTTCGAACTACGACCCTACTTTGAAACGATATAAAACTGGTTTCCCGGTGCGTTAGGTGATCGCCCACTTCAGGATCTGTTCAGTTTTACTAGAGTAATCTACAGGCTAAATCGGGGCGCTGTAGCTCAAATACTTTCCGAGATAATGGCGATTTACATATTTTTTTCGACATCGGCCTGCCGAAAAAGGTGCTTTCTCGGGCCGACCGGGGCGCTGGGCCGCGCGCCCAGCCAATGGGCTGGCTTGCAAACCTGTGACTCTTATACCGGTGTCTGAGCGCGGGTCTGGAGTGTGGTCTGGTAGCTCAGAGAGTTGCGTGCTGGATCGCTGCTCATTTCGGCTCTCCGTGTCGTAGGTTCGACTCTTGACTTTTGGGGGATTTTTTTATTTTTTCATTTTTTTTACCCCAGCTAATTTAGACTAGCCAGGAATGTTCGGCTTACGAATATAAACTGCCCTGCAAAGCCAGGTCGCTGTGGGATGAATAGTTTCCGAAAAATCGGTGTTCTACGAATTTGCCCTTAGGACCCTACTTTGAATCGATATAAAACTGGTTTTCCTGTGCGTTAGGCGATCGCCCACTTTAAAATCCGTTCAGTTTTACTAGAAGAATCTACTGCCGAAATCTGGACGCTGTAGCTTAAATACTTTCAGAAAATCGCGATTTCATATTTTTTCTGTCACGGAGCGGCCGAAAGGGGGCACCTCTACTCGACCGGGGCGCACGCCGGCAGTAGCCGTTTTTGGTCGTGACTCTTATACCGGTGTCTGATGGCGCTTCTGGTGTGTGGTCTGGTGGCTCAGAAAGTTGCGTGCTGGATCTCTACTCGTTTCGGCTCTCCGTGTCGTAGGTTCGACTCTTGACTTTTGGGGATATTTTTTATTTTTTTATTTTTTACCCCAGGGGATAGGAACTATCAGGGAATGTTCGGCTTGTGAATATAAACTGCCTTGCAAAGCCAGGTCGCTGTGGGATGAATAGTTTTCGAGAAATCAAAGTTGTAAAAATTTCGAACTACGACCCTACTTTGAAACGATATAAAACTGGTTTCCCGATGAGTGAGGTGATCGCCCACTTCAGGATCTGTTCAGTTTTACTAGAGTAATCTACAGGCGAAGTCGGGGCGCTGTAGCTTAAATACTTTCCGAGAAAATCGCGATTTACATATTTTTTCCGACATCGGCCTGCCGAAAAGGTGCTTTCTCGGGCCGACCGGGGCGCTGGGCCGCGCGCCCAGCCAATGGGCTGGCTTGCAAACCTGTGACTCTTATACCGGTGTCTGAGCGCGGTTCTGGAGTGTGGTCTGGTAGCTTAGAGAGTTGCGTGCTGGATCTCTACTCGATTCGGCTCTCCGTGTTCGTCTTGACTTTTTTCGACTCTTGACTTTTTTTTTTTTTTTTATTTTTTACCCCAGGGATTGGAGACTAGCCAGGAATGTTCGGCTTGTGAATATAAACTGCCCTGCAAAGCCAGGTCGCTGTGGGATGAATAGTTTTCGAGAAATCAAAGTTCTAAAAATTTCGAACTACGACCCTACTTTGAATCGAAATAAAACTGGTGTGCCTGTGCGTGAGGTGATCGCCCACTTCAGGATCTGTTCAGTTTTACTAGAGTAATCTACAGGCGAAATCGGGGCGCTGTAGCTTAAATACTTTCCGAGAAAATCGCGATTTACATATTTTTTTCCGACATCGGCCTGCCGAAAAGGTGCTTTCTCGGGCCGACCGGGGCGCTGGGCCGCGCGCCCAGCCAATGGGCTGGCTTGCAAACCTGCCTCTTATACCGGTGTCTGAGCGCGGGTCTGGAGTGTGGTCTGGTAGCTTAGAGAGTTGCGTGCTGGATCTCTACTCGATTCGGCTCTCCGTGTCGTAGGTTCGACTCTTGACTTTTCAGGGATTTTTTTTATTTTTTTTTTACCCCAGGGGATTTAGAACTATCAGGGAATGTTCGGCTTGTGAATATAAACTGCCCTGCAAAGCCAGGTCGCTGTGGGATGAATAGTTTTCGAGAAATCAAAGTTGTAAAAATTTCGAACTACGACCCTACTTTTTGAAACGATATAAAACTGGTTTCCCGATGAGTGAGGTGATCGCCCACTTCAGGATCTGTTCAGTTTTACTAGAGTAATCTACAGGCGAAGTCGGGGCGCTGTAGCTCAAATACTTTCCGAGAAAATCGCGATTTACATATTTTTTTCGACATCGGCCTGCCGAAAAGGTGCTTTCTCGGGCCGACCGGGGCGCTGGGCCGCGCGCCCAGCCAATGGGCTGGCTTGCAAACCTGTGACTCTTATACCGGTGTCTGAGCGCGGGTCTGGAGTGTGGTCTGGTAGCTTAGAGAGTTGCGTGCTGGATCTCTACTGATTCGGCTCTCCGTGTCGTAGGTTCGACTCTTGACTTTTGGGGATGGATTTTTTTTAAATTTTTTTTTTTTCGACCCCAGCTAGGGAATGTTCGGCCTGTGAATATAAAACTGCTGCCAGGAAATAGTTTTCGGCAGGTTTCTGTGAATAAACGCAGGTAGGTAACGCCCATTGCAGGGTCTATTCAGATTTACTAGAGTAATGTACAGGCGAAATCGGGGCGCTGTGGCTCCAATAGAACCAGAGTTAGAGCCGATTTACGTAAAAATTTGTGTCACGGAGTGGCGGAAAGGGGGCTATTCTAGCTCCCCGGGCCTGGGGCCGAGCACCAATCCGGCAGTAGGGCATATTTTGGTCGTGACTCTTATACCGGGGCTGAATGGCGCTCTTCGTGTGTGGTCTGGTGGCTCAGAAAGTTGCGTGCTGGATCTCTACTCGATTCGGCTCTCCGTGTCGTAGGTTCGACTCTTGACTTTTGGGGATATTTTTTATTTTTTTATTTTTTACCCCAGGGGATAGGAACTATCAGGGAATGTTCGGCTTGTGAATATAAACTGCCTTGCAAAGCCAGGTCGCTGTGGGATGAATAGTTTTCGAGAAATCAAAGTTGTAAAAAATTTCGAACTACGACCCTACTTTGAAACGATATAAAACTGGTTTCCCGATGAGTGAGGTGATCGCCCACTTCAGGATCTGTTCAGTTTTACTAGAGTAATCTACAGGCGAAGTCGGGGCGCTGTAGCTTAAATACTTTCCGAGAAAATCGCGATTTACATATTCTTTTTCGACTTCGGCCTGCCGAAAAGTCGCTTTTTCGGGCCGACCGGGGCGCAGGGCCGCGCGCCCAGCCAATGGGCTGGCTTGCAAACCTGTGACTCTTATACCGGTGTCTGAGCGCGGTTCTGGAGTGTGGTCTGGTAGCTTAGAGAGTTGCGTGCTGGATCTCTACTCGATTCGGCTCTCCGTGTCGTAGGTTCGACTCTTGACTTTTGGGGGATTTTTTTTTTTTTTATTTTTTACCCCAGGATTAGAACTATCAGGAATGTTCGGCTTGTGAATATAAACTGCCTTGCAAAGCCAGGTCGCTGTGGAATGAATAGTTTTCGAGAAATCACAGTTGTAAAAATTTCGAACTACGACCCTACTTTGAAACGATATAAAACTGGTTTTCATGAGTGAGGTGATCGCCCACTTCAGATCTGTTCAGTTTTACTAGAGTAATCTACAGGTGAAGTCGGGGCGCTGTAGCTTAAATACTTTCCGAGAAAATCGCGATTTACATATTTTTTTCCGACATCGGCCTGCCGAAAAGGTGCTTTCTCGGGCCGACCGGGGCGCTGGGCCGCGCGCCCAGCCAATGAGCTGGCTTGCAAACCTGTGACTCTTATACCGGTGTCTGAGCGCGGCTCTGGAGTGTGGTCTGGTAGCTTAGAGAGTTGCGTGTTGGATCTCTACTCGATTCCGGCTCTCCGTGTCGTAGGTTCGACTCTTGACTTTTTGGGGATTTTTTTCATTTTTTTTTTTTTACCCTAGCTAATTTAGAACTATCAGGGAATGTTCGGCTTGTGAATATAAACTGCCTTGCAAAGCCAGGTCGCTGTGGGATGAATAGTTTTCGAGAAATCAAAGTTGTAAAAGTTTCGAACTACGACCCTGCTGAAACGATATAAAACTGGTTTCCCGATAGCTTATGGCGGTAGCAGGTGTTGGTGAAAACTTGTTTATTCAGTCACGTGTCCTGCTATAAGGCGCGTCTTTCTTCATGGGGTCTTTCCTGAATAGCTTCTTACAATATTGACCGCGCCGCTCGCCACATGGGTTTCGATCAAGGGTGCCTCTTTCTTACCGGTAACGCTTGACGACTTTTGGCTATAATGAGTTAAATGAGTTCGCACGATGAGTTCACATGATCCAAAGATTTTGTAAATAACGTGGTGTAGAATGTTACGTTGTAAACCTTTCCCGGCATTTTTAAGAAGTATCAATGTTGAGAGATCCCAAGTGAAAGTTGCCTAGCAGCTCCGGAAAGTCCCCTGGCAAAAGAACGAGGAACGAAGAATCGTCTTTGCCGGGTTCCGGGCTGTTTCAAAAGATCCTTCCGCAACTCGTGTCATTGAGTTATTCCAATAACCAGGTATGTATCGCCTCCTTGTTGGTTTGTCTCAAAACACGTGAATTTCTCACGAAAACATGCGTCTTGTTTCTTCCGGGGCTTCGGTAGTGTTAATGCTTTTGTTGCCCTTGCACGTTGCGAGAGACAAGAATTTCTTCGAAGAATTCTGGCGGCACCGAGCTTACTCATAGTGGTGATGAGTCGAGAGAAGAATAAAGTTCGACAAGTGAGAGTGATTCCTGGCGGCAGACCGGCTCTTTTTCGGGAAGTGGTTCGGTGAGCTTGTGACTTTCTTTTTCTTTCTTCTTCCTGTTTCTTATTTTGAAAAATGTCTAACTCAAGTTCGCGAGGAATCCGGTTCGGAGGATTTATCCCGAGGCGGAGCCACATGAGAACTGCCTTTGGTGACCACACTCGGTGACTTGGAGATGGGAGTTAGCAATTGCCGGGCACGGAGTATGGTTCAAAAAAGGTGGATGATTCTCTCGATGGTTGTCAAGCCAGAGACATGGAAGAAGACCCTTTGCGGCCAGAGCCAGTTGCGAGCGCCATTTTGATCCCCGTACTTGGTTCCTTACCGAGGTCATGTCTTGAAGTTGTGGTTTCAGCGTCTTCGGCTAAGTATGAGGGCGTTGGCACCAGATCCTGGAAGAAGCACTGGATGATATGGCTTACAACCAAGAAGGTCACTAGTCGATTTGCGCTGGTTAAGCGTGTGAAAAGGCTTTATCTTCCATCGAGATACTGCGTGAGGTGACTGGTCACACCGCTTCAAGACGTTGTGCCCACTAGGAGCACCATCGCGATGTGTGCGTAGAAAAGAGTTCAACGCCGTGGTTTGTCGAAGGCCTTCTTTGAGATCCGGAAGTTGAAAGATGTAATGATCAGCTTTTACGCGAGGAGATTGCATGACATGAGGTAGAACTCGAAAATCTTTCAAAGATGTTAACTATGAAGAGATGGCTCTTGAAGATGCAAAGTTGACTTTCTCCAAGAAGAGCAGATTTCTGTTGGATGATTTTCCTTGAATGTTTCTCATTAAACTTTCATTTAGGTTTTTCTTCTTCTTTTTTTTTTTGAGACAACATACCCGGATGTCCTGGTTCAAAGTTCGACCGGTTTTTTGATAAAGACAATTTGGTAGCTTTTGAGGATATTGGATTATTTAAGGATGAATGGTTTTGATAATATAACTTCGATTATGTTTTGTGAAAGGAATATTGCTTTTATGAAAGTGTTTGCTAGCAATAGGCACAAGACACAAGTAGTATGACGGTTTATTAAGAACCTAAAAACAAATCATATATCTTGTCGATCTAAATTTACTCACTCCATAGGTTTTGCGAACACACCTCTCCATGTAAAAGGCGGCTTTAGTGGTAGCATCGCCGACTTAAGTCTGTCAATCGCTGGTAGCATCTTGACAAGTCCCCGCTTTTAGTTGTGAGCTTTAAACCAGGCGAATAGGGTTTTACGCGGTTGAGTCGGATTGAGTCGCAAGTCCTGATAAACATCTTCACCGAGTCCCAGTTTTACAGTGTAGTTTTCCCAAACTGTAACCGGGTTGTCCGGGCATTGAGTCGGATTGAGTCACCTTCCCCTACCATCTTGACATCTCGGGTAAGAACGAGATCGGCTAAATGCGACATCAGAATCGGGTGATCAATCCTCCTAGTTGTGGTCGCCAATTATTTATAGGGAAAATCGTTTAGTCGATTTTGCTAATCGGTGAGTGAGTGAAACGATTTAAACCTAAACAAATGTGATGCACGTGAGCACTTTATAGATTCGATAGATCAATGCCGCCACAAGTCCGGCTTAAACCAAGAAATGGGATTTCCCGGACTTGCTTCGGTCACAAAGTGGATGAGAAGGGTTGATTTGGGGAGGGGAAGCAAAGAAATGTGTTGAGAGACTTGAATAATTACGGGAGAGTAGTGTCTCGACTTGTATCGTAAGTGAAAGCTTAGGAAGCTTGCAAGAGATGAAAGCTTTTGGAGAGCTTTGCAAAGTTGCCTTTTACGAGTGTTGTATTTTTTCTCGACCGAGACTTGTTGTCTGTGGAAATAGCCAAGACCTATTTATACAAGTCGAGATTGAACGTACCACTGGCCTCATGAATGAAGAGAGTAAGAGGTGAAATAATGGGAGGAGGTGGTAACCGCATGGTGTTTATGGGTGAAAACGTTTTCACCATTATTTCCTCATTTATTTGACCGCTTTATTCATTTTCACGCTTTCTTAATGTGACGTAGTGTCTGGCCTGGTATGACCATAAACCAAAACCACTGGAAAGCATCCCCGATTTGTGTTGATGTCTCGAGTGTTGGTTGCATCTTGAGTGCAAGTGGTGCTTGCTAGGGCGCATGTGGCATGTGCCAATGGCATGTGCGGAATGCCTTTGTTGCGAGTTGCACCTCGAGCGCAAGTGGCAATGCCAGAGGCTGCTAGTGGCGTGTGTGGCATGTGCCAATGGCATGTGTGGAATGCCTTGGTGGTAGGTTGTACGTTGAGTGTAAGTGGCAATGCATAGAGTGCTTAGTGGCGTGTGTGGCATGTGCCGATGGCATGTGCGGAATGCCTTGCGGTAGGTTGCACGGTTTGCAAGTTAAGCTACCAACGTGGGTTTTGGCATGTGTCGATGGCGCGTACGGCCAAGTTGGCCTAGGTTGCACGCAGTTGCAAGTTGGGCTACCGGCATGCGTGTTTGCATGCGCCAATGGCATGCGTGCCAAGTTGAATCATGGCACGTGTTTAGAAAAGCTACCGGCGGCGTGTTGGCATGTGCCAATGGCATGCGTCTCGGCTATTAGAAAAAGCCACGTCATGGTAAGAAAATCTACCGACGAAACGTGTTGGCATGTGCCAATGGCATGCGTGGCCAATTTGGGTCGCGCCTTGGTAGAAAAAGCTACCAGCGAGCGTGTTGGCATGTGCCAATGGCATGCGTGGCCAATTTGGGTCGCGCCTTGGTAGAAAAGCTACCCGGCGAGCGTGTTGGCATGTGCCAATGGCATGCGTGTTTGGGTCGCGCCTTGGTAGAAAAAGCTACCCGGCGGCGTGTTAGCATGTGCGATGGCATGCGTGACGATTTGGGTCGCGCCTTGGTAGAAAAAGCTACCCGGCGAGCATGTTGGCATGTGCCAATGGCATGCGTGGTAATTTGGGTCGCGCCTTGGTAGAAAAAAGCTACCAGCGGGCGTGTTGGCATGTGCCAATGGCATGCGTGGCCAATTTGGGTCGCGCCTTGGTAGAAAAAGCTACCAGCGAGCGTGTTGGCATGTGCCAATGGCATGTGTGGCCAATTTGGGTCACGCCTTGGTAGAAAAAGCTATCAGCGAGCGTGTTGGCATGTGCTAATGGCATGCGTGGCCAATTTGGCCTAGGTTACATGGTTTGCAAGCCTAGGTGCGCGGCGCTACTTTGGCATGGTGCGGCTAGGGCCAAGGTAAGGGTGTTTGGCTTGGCGTGGCGTGACCTGGCGTTGCTAGGGCCAAGGCAGAGTGTGTTTGGCATGGCGCGGCTAGCTCGGGCTAAGTGTGGTCGGCATGATTTGCCATTGACACGGAGTGCGGCTAGCATGGTTGGCATGCTTTAGCGCGTTTGAGTGTGGTGGCATGATTTGCCATTAGCCTGGAGGTGCTGCTAGCTTGGGCTAAGTGTGGTGGCATGATTTGCCATTAGCACGGAGGTGCGGCTAGCATGGTTGGCATGCTTGGCATGCGTTGGTATGGCTTGCATGATTCGCCATTGGCATGTGGGAGTGCGGCTGGCATGGTTGGCATGCTTTAGCGCGTTTGGTGTAGTGGCATGATTTGCCATTGGCACGGAGAGTGCGGCTAGCATGGTTGGCATGCTTTGGCCTGCGTTTGGTATGGCTGGCATGATTTGCCATTGGCATAGAGTGCGGCTAGCATGGTTGGCATGCTTTGGCGCGTTTGGTCAATGGTGGCATGATTTGCCGTGTGAGGAGGGAATAGGGTTTTGTTCGTTGTAACCCTAATTTGAAAAAATACCCCCTATTAATTGCTTGACTACATGCATTAAATGTTCTAATAAATGTGTCATCGGTGACATTAGGTTATTCGGGGTTTTACGATTTTACCCTTTGTCTAAAAACCACCATTAACAGTGGTATATTTGGAAAAAAAATATGCTCGTTGGTGTTTGACAACACTCTTTCAATAGGTCTAACTTGAGTATTTAGATTAAAAAGTACATCACAAAAATCTGTCTAATTATGTTGCAGATAGTCATTGCTAGGCATGTCTGAATTAATTTGAATTTAAGATGGAGTTCACTTGTATCTCCTTTTGTTAAAATCAACTTCGATGCAAGTTTTAGAGATAACCATAATAGATGTATTTGGGACTAACCCTATGACTTTTTGTTCATGAACGTGCTAGCACAACAAGCATCTATTTAACCATCGAGAGTTAGCCCGGTTGGCCAACTCTTGAGGAGTATTTCCGCTCAAGAGTTTGAGATCTCATGAAATACTCCTCGATGTAAATCTAGTTTAAGTTCTTAGTGTATCGTATTTTTTTATGAAAAACAAAAACAAGCATCACTTGATTTCATTTGACAAGAAGCAGTGTAGAAAATATTGTCGCCAATGCACACTATTATCTCAGCTAAAGAAATGAGTATCACACATCTATAGTTAAAAAGGGAGATAATATCAATGTGATAAATGTTCTTATTGGGAATGCCGCGAGAGTCGAATGGAAAACAAGCCCTGTCTTTAGTGATAATTTAGTTTTATTTTCATCTTTTACCTCTTGGGAATGTAATCATGTCTCAACAAAAGCTAATAGTCATGCTTATCTGCTAACCGAATAAACATACAACGCTAATGCTAGCATATATTTAGAGAATGATAATGTCACATTAATGCATTTTCTTCAGGCTTGTCATTGAATAACCGAAAATTTAGGATATTGTCCGAAATTATTGGAGTTGATAACAAATACGGATATCTTATCGGATAATGGCCTTTTAGTGGGCATTCATTATGGAATAATGTATCCCAACAGATAATTACCCATTCCAATAAAAAAAAGGTTATTTCGTTATTTCACACATAATATGGTAAAATAATCCTAAATTTTACTAGCAAATAGCTCAATAGGATGATTTTCAAGCTAGACGAAAAACTCATTTGATCATCCCACTCTCTCTTGTGATAATTTTCTGTTGCCAAAACTAGATCTTCACTTTTATTTGTGTTTTTAAGTTTCATTGTTGGCGAACTTTATTTTTTTTTCCAAATGCTTTCTTTCTGAGATCTTCTAATATAAAAAAGCAAAATGATTTTTTGGTGTCCCAAGGTTTTGGTCAGGACACTGGAAATGATAAGTTGTCCCTCCCATTTTCCGTTTCTTTGGAACATTTGCGTAGATATCTAGAAAAGAGGAGGGGAAAAGAGCTTACGAATCTCACCTAATGACGAATACCCTTCGTGTTTTTACTCTGTGCTTACTACTTGGTAATAAATAAAAGGTAAGAAGGATAGGTTTGTAATAAACCCATAATAATTGATGTCTGGTTCGTTTCTTCCTTCGTGTTTTCAAACTGAAATTCAATTCTACAACGCTTGAATCAATTATCACCACCCACCGCTCTCCTCTCACAGAAGCACACCAACGAAGAAAATCAAATCCTAATCGAATAGCTCTTACAAAAGCTAAAAGTATGTCTTAAAGTGGATGAAATCTTTTTCATTTCTTCATTTTTCTTTTTCTGATGATTCTACTCATCAACAATTATATTAACTCCTTCGTTAGTTCTCAGTCAACAATTATATATCATCACTAACTTAATAAGAGCTTTAAAGTTTTGAGAAGATTTGGGAAGTTAAGGATTTTGTAATAAACCCATAATAATTGATGTACGGTTCCACCACCACAACCACCACCACCACGCTCTCCTCTACCGGCACACCAACAGAAAATCAAATCCCTGTCAGATAAGCTCTTACAAAAAGCTAAAGTATGTCTTAATGGAAGATTTCTAATCAACAATTATAACATCACTAACTCCTTCGAGTTCATCGCCACCACCACCACCTCGGTATTGTATTCTAATAAGGAAGAGATTAATAAGAGCTTTAAGAGTTTGAGAAGATTTGAGAAGTTGGGTATCAATTGGATTCGCATTTCAGCGAGAGAAAGTTGAGATTTTGTCATGTTTCAAGCCGATAAAACAGGTAACGGAAGGCCATGTTGCTACCGTTGAACCATTGATTAGATATGCTCGGTTTGTGAAAATTTTGTGTTCTGCAGGGAAGGAATTGAATTGTGTAGTCTCGAAAGTGCAACCAGTATGCGGCCCACTATCGAACGTGCGAGTGGCACATCATTGTTTGACAAAAGGGGTGAACCAATACTAGATTATTTCCACCAGATTTTCCATGGTTTGATGGCTATGTTGGAGAGTTGTTTTTACGGTTTT